>JAHBCN010001784.1:50000-107142 GCA_019359885.1 Listronotus oregonensis | reverse complement strand
CGGTCAAATAAAAAGGTTTTATTCCTAGAGATCATCTTGGCCGTATAAAATTATGATAAAATATTAATAAGTATCGTAGTACCCTTTCCACTAATACTCAGTTTCTTAAGGTAGTTCACTCGTAAAACGGATTTTATTAAGAATTAAATGAAACTGATATATACGGTTAATAAAAGTGTCTTTTATTTAATTAAAAAACTATTTCTTTCCGACAGTTTGTAGTTGATCTGTTTCTTAAGAAAATGCAAAAGGTTTCATCCTGATTTCAAAATCATTTAACGGTAAGTTACAGATTTACTCTGAATAATATGCATTTCTCCTTCGTTGCCTCGCTTCCCCACTACCGCTACTCTACTCTGCTTCGCTTTCAGAGACTTTTTTCACCAATTTCCCACCCCCTGAGCAAAAAATTCAAAATATGGAGAGGAAAGATTTTGATCTTTACTTTCATAAGCTGTTTTCAAAATCAAAACATATTGATCCACCTTAAAACGGCGAGCCTCGCAAAAAAAGCCCTTAAATTTTCGATGAGCCCTAAAGCGAAAACTATAAATCCGACAGAAACCATTCTCTGCGTAGTTAAACTAAATATTATTATCTATCATTTTTCGAAAAATTACTCCTTAATTTTTAAACCGAACGGATATATATATTTTTTTTAAAAAGGGCAATTTTTTGAGTTTTTTGGAGTTTTCTCGGCGGGAAATGCTCGGAAAAAGCTCTATAACAAACCATTTTGTAGGTTTTTTATTCTCTAAAATAGTCCCATTGACACCATCGCGATATCTCTAATAGTTTTTGAGTTGTACGTTAAAAACTAAACAAAATACTTTTTTTACAGTTTTTATTGTTTAAAAAATTAGCCTGGCACAAACCGGGGTTATATAATACAATATTTACCATGTTTTAAAAGGTGGCACAGGTTGTTTCCGGCTGAATTTAAGTGTAAAAATGAGCAAATTTTGTGCTCTGTTGGTTGGCCTATGTGCCAATAGTCTTGCGTTACTTATGAGCGGCCAAGTTTTGTAGAACAAAGAGTCATTTAACGATGTGGGCATTACTTTTGAGAATAACCTTAAAAATTTCTTTACTTTTTTATGGCCTATTATAAAAAATGGGTGAAATATATTAATAAATACCCTGTACTCATCTACTCACACAAATTTCCGGTAATAATTCTCCAGCTTTAGCTTTAGCTCTAGCTGTAGGGAGATTAAAGGTAAAAAATAAATTAGAACGTTTTATAATAAACGATAAAATTTTTAGAAATACCGCTTTACCAATTAATTTAATTATTTTACCGAGTGGAATATTTTTAACTTAACTCAAAAAGAGTGGTTTGTATTAATACGGACCTAGAGTAATTATAATTTTGTAGTATTTGGTGATGTATACCAACGTTGCCTGCCACTTACTAGAACCAAAGATAATACTACTACGGATAAGATAAACCATTCAATGCTATATTTTTGATACCCCTAATGGACTTTGGCTAACGCGAGCCGATGTCCATCGAGAGATTTTCGCGCTATGCACTTCAATCCTTGAACGATAGTTAAACAGTGTTGCCGGCAGGCCTTTACTATTGGCGTGATGAAACGCGACTAGAAAATATACAACCCGTTTAGCCGCCCGTTTTCGCTACTTCGTATTCCGAATAAGGTACAAGCGACAGACATTGGCAATGTCGCGCATGGTTTCGTACCTCGTTGCGCTGGGGCAGGGGTTACCGACTTAATTTTATTCGCATTTACGGAAGCATTGATATCTCCGAACTGATTCAGAGCGCCCCATTTAAATGAACCATCTATCCGTAGTAGTATTATCTTTGATAGAACATAAAAAAATATTGATATTTAGGTAAAGGCTGCTTGAACTTTACCGATACTCTGTAAAAATGAGCAAAATAAATCCTTAGAAAAATCCTATAAATTGGTTGATTTTTAGGCCTGTTGCAAGGTTTTTGTATTTTAAATGTATACATTTTATTAACCTTTAAAATTAAAAAAAAAACACAAGAATTCTCTTCTAGTATGACAGATTTTTCCAATACTTTAAGATCGACGCCGATATAATAAATTAATGCCTTTCGAAACACGCAATTATTGTTCCTAATTAAACCAAACATGGATACCAATAAATTATAAGCCAGCGTTGTGTAAGCTTGTTGCCGCCATATAAAACTGTTGAACAATACCGGTAAATGGTATTAAAGTTACTTTGATGTTTTTGTTTTAAATAAATGTTTATTGAGGTATTTATGCCTCGAGGTTATCATTAACATCATGCCCTGCTAGCCTTTCCTGGATGAGATGAGAATATTTAATTGTTTTTTAGATAAATAAGAAAACATCAGTTAAAAAAAGTTGCCTCTTGTAACTTAAGAGATCTGCTCTGTATTCCTGCCGATAACAGAAAACCCTAGCGATTATGAATACGTTTTATTATCCAATAAATTAAATGAGGATCTATTCTAACACCATTTTCCATTTCGCTCTCTTAGCAAGACTTGAAAAGTGGTGTTATTAATTTAGAATTGGGAACATAATAGATTTCTTGTATTAAATATTACGTTTATATAATACAATATTTGTCACCTTTCAAAATACGTTTTTATGGTCGGTATTTTGTCGCGTTCAATACACGGTCTCAAGGTGTTAACAAAGCCTTGATGACAAACTATACGATCGATACTTTGACTTATCATGGATTGTAAGAGTCAAAACATTATCTTATTATTAAATTTTTTAAGTCTCAGATTTGGAGTAATGACAACTATTATTGCCAATTTCTGTTGCCAACTGAAGGTGTTTTTATATTGTGTCTACTTAAATTGAATAAAATATTTTTTGGGGCAGTCATTAGTAAATAAGCCTATAAAAAGGGACAGATCGCCTACAGCTCGGCAGTGGGCAAAAAAAGGAAGCTTTCCTGTAGGAGTGAGGATAATTAATAGGGCGAATTGCCCTTTTTTATGTAAAATCAAAAATTCCAAGAGGTGTGAAAGACGCCATTTCCCACACATAGAATCCATATTCCAAAGAGGGTCTGATTGGGGATACATAAAGATAACGCCATTTCCCAGACATGAGAACAATATTCTAAAGAGGGTCTGACTTGGGATACATACAGAGTATACAGATTAGAAGGAATAGTTTCTGGTTAGAAAGGGAATCCGAGGTTTTTTAAAGCTGCGCTATGGATATAATGTGTTTATGACATTTAATGTAAACTAGCTTTTCTGTAATTTTGTATTAAAATTTAAAATATTAGAATTTTATTAAAATTTTTGTATTGAAAGATGCACTTTTAATCCTTAAAATATAATATACTAATGTATAACTTTTGTGTTATAATAGCAACATAGATACAAAAAAATAACAAAACAAGCGTCAATAACTCAATATTTATTAAACTAAAACAAAACTAAAATTTCTATTATTTACTTAATTGAATATTAAATGTACTTAATCAACAACTACTTATCAAAATGGAATGAAGACGCAATTTAAAAAAAATAATTATTGTTGACAGTGTCCACTGACAGCTTTATGTGCTACATTATTATAGCAACTATTCACCGACACCGTTTTAAGACACCTTTCGAACCCACTTATCTTTAATAATTATTACTATTAAAAAGAGATGTTTTGCATTAATTTGTCGACATTTAGAGAAAAAACAGGATATTTTATTGAAAGGAAAAGTTACTTTTTATGGCTTGCTCTCCATTACACGAGCGCGCCATTTCTTTATTTGTAACAATATTTTAATGTTAGTATTTAAATGTAGTTATAATTTATAGGACAGTTTTAATATAATTTTTTTAATTATATTTTTTATGGTTTATATCATCTTTTAAACGTAAATACATAAATAGTATGGGTTTTTAAGCGCCACACTTTTATTTACTCGAAAAGAAAGAGTTTTGATTTTTTTTTTGTGATTAACGCTCTTTATATATTGTATTTCTCTAATCTTAACGGTAAAATTTTCTTTGTTTTGTCTCGAATCCATTAAACATTGCGTAAAAATGTAAATGTACTCTTGTTATTTTAAAACGATTGGTTGCATCATTGAAACACCTAACCAAATACAGACCTTGTCCTGCGATATTTACTTTTTTAATGTAGTACTTTTTTACCGTTGTACTTTACCCTGGTTGGGTCACACGACGGGTTGAACAAATTTGTATTTGTTTTACAACACATTTCTATAGACAGTCGTGTTTATATGCATGTATTTAAATTTTAAAATTTTATTATTAAACTTAATGTTTTTACAGTTTTGTGAAGTGATTCTGTTTGTCTTTTATTATTTGTAAGCTGTAACAAACTACTTTAAGCAAGAACGTCTAATAATATAGACCTGGTGACCACCGGCACTATGGCTCGGCTATTACTACATAAGACCCAAAAAGATAGATAAATAAGTGGGGTAAGCACACTCCTTAGTACACTAACTACAACTGACGTCAAGTACAGACATCTGACGTAGAGCGTTGCTATAGACGAACCTAACGAACTAAAGATAGATGTAACAAATTTTAGGAATTATTGCCTAGTTCAATGAAAAAAAAAAAATGGTTTGAAAAAATAAATATTCAAACAGAAAGTATTGTCGTTAAAAAACGATAAAAAGATGTAGAAGAAAAAATCGTTAATATACAAAAAAATATTTCGCTTATAGCATAGTTTAAAGAATATACAATATATGAGTTGCGTCATTCGTAGCGGCTCTCAAAACGCACCCCTCTTATCCACGCCCATTCGTACCAGTCTATGGTGTGAAGTCGACTGATACGCAGTGCGCCAGAAGCCAGAAATCTTTTTGCTGTAACCGTGTGCTTTGGTATATCAGGTCCCTAAAAAGTTGTTAAATATGTCTGGTTATAATATTTGTTTAGTGGGTAATTGTGTTGTTTTGTTTGTTAAATGTCCAAAGGACCATATGAATATAAATCATATAGATTAGACTTTATTGGTATTCGTCTTGAAAATATATTAAACTTTTAAAAGTCAACCTTGGTAAAGTGCTTTGGGAATCACTAAGCTCCACAAATTTGCTAATTATACGCTAGTTAATTCTAGCGCATGTTGGAGGTTGATTCTAGAAAAAACCGTTTTGAAAACACGAATGACATTTTTTTCTGTATATTGTTGTGCTGGATAAAAACAAATGGTCTACCACAAGGCTTGATTTATCAGTAAAACACAAACAAGACAATTTACAACAGAGGTAAGAACTCATGCATAAATCCTGATTTTCGCTACCGGTGGAAACAAGCCCATATTCACCTTATAGGCGGACCTCTTTGAAGCGATTTTATCACCGTCTATGCAGCGAAAATGTTTATTGACCATTTCGGCTTGTAAATAAGCAGAAAATTACAAATAAATCAGGTTCTTCGAGACCAATTGAAATTAATTTTCAGTCGGTGTGTGTGTATGTGTGTGGTCTCTAACCGTACTTTACCTTATTCGAGAACGGTCAAAACTATAAAGAACAACACTTAAGGAAAAAATAACAGTTTTTTTAGCATAAAAAAAATATTGAGGCAGCTAAGTGCAGCGTTTTTAAAGTAAAAATAAAGTAGAATCTTGCTACTTACAATATAAACAACGTTTATATTGTAATATGTAAATATTAACAAGGTTTTCTACACTGCGAGTCTCTAAATTGAAATAAATTTATTATCGATAATTTTATATAACCTACCATATTAATTCTACAAAAAATAATAAAATAGGTAGTGAGGCAATGGGCCTTTTAAGGGTATGCTCAGCGCAAGCGCGTACGCCATGTTAAAAAGGCGGCATCGGCAATATGAAAGTTTAGGGCACTTTTTATAATAATGGCTGGGCAACAAGCATTATCACCTCTGATATCAGTACAATTAAATAAAAAATTAATTGATGTTGCTTAATTATTGCATCCCACCGTAGAAGCCTATAATTGTGTTCAATTACGACGATGGTTGAAGTGCATGTCGCCTCAAGGAGAAAAAATAAAGGCGAATTAATAATTTAGATGTTAAGTAAATGTATTCTATTTGTCATAGTAATAAGTAAAAGTAACTACAAAAAAGAAACAATAACCTTATTTAATGTTTTAGTGGGTTTAGTGACTTTTAAATTTTAAAACAAAATTTTTATTTAAGGTTGTAAACTATTATTTTATAATTAACTAAAAATTAATTATACTATTTTTTTTTTTCTAAAAATGTAGTCTGGATATTCGGTTGTTGGACTTCATTCTTCTTCAAAGAGAAGTGAAATGAAGTGAAAATTTAGGGATGTCGTTTTTTTTAACAGTGAATTTAAAGTTAGATAATTTAAAAACTAATAAACCATTTTTAATTACTTTTTTTAAATCAAAGGTACATCAATCTATTTTAAATTATTCATGGGGGAGCATTTTATTAGAAGGTAGTTTAATTGTACAGGGTAAAATAAAGAATTAACACCAGTCAACCCTTAGTTTTTCCCTAGATCGCTACCCTAATACAAATAGTTTTTCACTTAAAATGCCTAGACTTCATTTAAGTCCAGAAGAAGTAAGTAGAGCTCTGGGTATGTCAGATGCTCGTATTTAAAGTGAAAATGGACATCGCATAGGAAAAATTCCCAATTTAAACTATCAGTGTTAGGGCAAAATTTTTCTCGTATCACTAAGGCATACCCATAACAAAAATTTTTTTTGCCATTTTCCTTATAGATAACAATATATAGTTTAATTATTTTTCTTCTTTACTAAAAAATCTTTGGGGGGGATGGCATCCAGCAATCGTTTAAAAAAAAAATGTGCCCCGAGCTTGCCCCATCTTAAGCCTCTTTCGAATCTTTACAACACGGGCTTTTCCCGGAGAGTTGGAAAGCTGCACGGTGCAACCTATCCCCAAAAAGGATCCAAAAGTCCCCTTCTAACTATAGCCTATATCTTTCTTTCAGTTGTTTGCAAGGTAATGGAAAATTATCAATTCCCAAATCTTAAAGTATCTGGAAAAACATAAGATTTTTCATGAGGACTATGGATTCCGTCACAGTAGATCCCAGCTGATCTTTTTTTTCCTTTTCTCACACAACTGGAACAAGTCTCTTGAGTTTCTTGGTGAATCCCAGATGTTGCTCTTGACATCCCCAAACTTTCGATCGGTCTGGCATGATGGGCTTCTTAACAAACTTCCTTCTTACGGTTTCCCCCAAGCGCTCTTGGCTTCCAGTTTCCTTTCTCATCAACGTATATCAGTTAGTGTAGATTATTCCTCCAATTTTTCCCAAATTAAGTGGTGGCCCCCGGGTTAGTGCTGGCACCCACGCTGTTTCTTCTACACTTAAACGATTTTTCTCTTCCACAATCAATCCCATTCATATTTTTTCTGACGATAGTACCCCCACTCTATATTCAATTTCTTTTAACCACCGTGTAATTCTGATTTTGAAACAAGCATATCTTTTACAAGACCTTAAACTTGTCTTATACCCAAAAAAAGTGTTCAGTTTAATGCCTCAAAAAAAAAAATGTTTGCTGTGAAAAAGTTGCGAATGCTCTCCCTTCATATGAGCAGCCAAGTTCTGCAACTGGCACAAACACATTTCATCCATAGTTTTGGGAGCTTAAAAAAAATTGGATTCCTTTCGAGCCAGAAAATATTTCTCTTCTTCCAATCTGTACACTCTGTAGCCAAATCAGCCCCCCTTTTTTGGGAAAATTGTTCTCATGTCTGGGGAATGGCGTCCCCTACAACACTTAGCATTCTGGACCCCAAAAAAGAGCTGTTCGTCTAATTACTGACCCCAAAGCTCACAGAAAGGTTCCCCCTTTTGCCCATCGTCGAGCTGTAGGAATCTGTCGCTCTTCAAGGGTTTTTTACGGCTTCTGCCCCAAAAATTTGGGCCCGTATTTTTCCCTTTTTTGGGAGCCCCCAAAAGAGCAACACGTAGTGCAACTTTTATGCATCCTTTTACAGTTCAGTTAGAGAAGCCCCGAACTTCCCGTTTTTTTTCGTTCCTTTATTCCTGATGTCAAGACTATGGAACCTGCTGCCCGCAGAAATTTTTTCCCTTTTCCTCCCAATCTCCAAAAAAATTTTAATCCCGTGTGAACAAACTCCCTCTCACCCCCCTGAAGACACCCACGGTACGTTAGTACTTAGGCATCAGCCTTCGGGGGACTGTCCCAAGATTAAAAAAAAAATTTGTATTATTATTTTATTGTGTATGCACAATAATTTAAATTAAACTGTTTATAAAAAATTATTAGTATTACTTGTTTTATTGCGATTTTTTTATAAACATATAAACTGCTCATACATTTGTAAATAAAGTGCCCGAAAAACTTAACAGAAGTTGGGGCATGCGCACAAAAAAATGTCAACTATTACAAGGTCTATACCTATACCTACATCCCTAAGTTTCGAAGGAATGGCTCGAAAAAGAAATTCCACCATTTTTTAAATTATATATTTTAACATTTGGGCTTGGTTAACAGGAATACCTGTCATAATTTTTAAAATGGCAGTAGGTCTTCGGGCCTCATGCATTCCTCTATAGAAACACATCGATAACGTATACTTTCGACACCGCGTGCCCCCAATTTCCGTTCATTGGATGATTAATCCGCAGAAGAATGAAAAAAGGAAGGCACATAATGCATTTATAAAATGCACTCCATCGAGGTGACGTAATACTTTCTTATGGGCGAATTTCTGGGAACGACATTGCATTCTCGAACGGGTTAAGGACCTTTCGGCTTTTGTTGGACCTCTCTTGGTGCGTGCCATTAATCAGAATCAACGGATTACTTGGTGATGAAAAGGAATTTGGGATGAGCATATTTTTTGCTTAACGGTTTTACTGTCTGTATTTTACATATTGTTGCTAAAGTCGACAGGTTTTTAGTCAGATACAATGTTGTGCAGGCTAAACATTGATGAGTGAGTTGAGTTTTTTTGTGAAATAATCGAACCTACTGATAATACAGTAAAACTTGTGGTACTGGACACCTTTTATATCGGCCACCTGTGGTACCAGCCACTTTCAAGCTAACAAAAATCTACTTTATAGGAAATTCCCTATATAAATACCCTTAGATAATGGACACCCCTATAAAACAGCCACGGCCAGACAAATTTTAATTTTTATAATTTTAGATAAACAACGGTCCTTTCTACAATTGATTTTTTTTTCTGCAAATTTAAAGGTAAAAATTTTCCGGTTTAAATGCATGGGAAACCCTTAATTTTTAAACAAAAAAAGTACTTTGGAAGGTTTTAAGCAATGCAATTTAAAAGGTTGTGGTAAAAAGTTTTGGGTCGCCCCAAAATTTGGGTTGAACAAAAAAAAACTGTTACCTGGCTGTTAATTTGGCCCACCTGCTTCTACTTTTCTAAAGTGCAATTATTCTTAATTAAAAATTGAGTGGCTTAAAAGGTATAGACAAGTTTTACTTGTAGTTATTTATGGTACTAGTGTGTTATGTTGAAAATAAGTCACGAAAGAAAAATGTATGGTATAATTTCTCAAGTGACTTAGAAAACATAACACATGAGTAGTATACTATGTTTTATTCAACAACTCAGAAATAACACACGAGCAGCAGGTTTTATTCAAAAACTGAAAAAACTAAGAGGTATTTTTTTGCAGGGTTTATAATTTTTTATTTCCTGACGTTTGGTGTTTATGCTGCAGCGGCTTGCACAGTGTAAATTCTTCTTTAGTCTGAGCATTCAAGCTCAGATTCAAGTAGGTTGTTTTTGGTTGCCATAAAACTTAAAATATTATTAGCAATTATTCAATTAATTTTGACATTGTTAGATTCTATGGTGCCAAAAGAGGTTTTTAGAGTTAAAAATAGAAGAAATTGTTAAGAATTATGTGCCCCAGGACATTATTAAGGAAGCAGAAGAAGCGGCAATGCAGATCTAACCAGAATCACGAGATTGTTATGACAAGGAGTGCAAAATTTTTGAAAAATGAATGGATTCAAGAAAGATAAAAAGAATTAACGAAAATTTTCGGTTTTTTACTTGGCTTATTGTAAATACTCCATGCTTCGCTCGACCCTTTATCTGCATAAAAAAATCGACATTTCAAAATATGGAAAATAAACTAGTTTCTTAAAAAGTCAATCCCAAGAATATAAGCCCAAAAAGTTCAAAACTTTGGAAAGAAATCAAATCGAAACCTTTATACGGCAGGCCCCCGACAGTAAGTATTTACTAATGAAAGTAGCTTTAATTATGAGGATTACTATGGCTTGTAGATGTGATGAGTTAACACATTTAAAAATTGAAAAATTTTAAAATGAAGGAATATATTTATTTGTTGTGTTGCCAGACACAAAAACTAAAAAAACAAGAAGTTTTACTATTCTTAAAGAAGGATTTCCAGTAAACCCTGTTGATTTGTGTACAAAATCATATGGATGTTTTTGTTAAGAGTTTAATTTGAAATTTCACTTTGGCACCAACTTGTACTTCGATCGAGATGAAAACTAATCAAAAAAATATTGTTAAGCATTTATCTGCACAATTAAACACGTTCTGTATGTATATCTCTTATAGTTTACCGGGTTACCATGCTAAATGTCAGATTTAAAAAAACGTGCACTACATACATGTTTATACATCAATTACAATACCTACAAGTAGACATTACATCATTAGAAAATTGCACAAGTTAATATAGGCGAACATACTTGACTGACCATTAGTTTTTTTAAGTGTTGAAAAAAATAACAATACAATATGATTTAATAATTCGCTATGAGCTCACACCATACGATAACACAATAACCACAAAAAAAACTGCTAGTTCCCATGGTACTCGGTACTGGACATTCACTGCTAAAATATGCAGACATTATGGTTACTCTTTTCCCATTGAATGGCTGAATTCTAACGAGGTGACTGAGCCAGCCGTTGCATTTAATTGTTTTTTAAAGAATTTATATTGTAACGACAGACCAGAAACTAATAAATTCTTTGCAACAAAGATCATTATGGGAATATTTTCTAAAATATAGATAGTAGGTACGGTATCAAGGATAAAATAAAAAAGTGTTTTGGGTAACGGGAAAATATACATTGCCTTTTCTGACAGCTGCCATATGTTCAAAACGTAATATACAAAAATGTAGTCAATTGTGGAACTTAATTCGTGCACCCAATTTTTGTCAATGTCAATGTTCCTTATGAGACGCAGAAGCATGTTAAGCAAAACCTGGGGGCTTAGATCACATATGATACTAGCGCCAACAGAACGAAAAGCACTAGGACGTAAAAACAACATTTGGTTATACAAGGAAGGTCATTCACGAACAGCTGGGCCATTCTGGGAACCCTCATATAAATCTAGTGGTAGGACATTCATATTACTGTCATCTAAGGAAACATTTGCAAAAAATGGGCATGCAATATTAGTGAAGATTTAAAAATGGTAAATGAGCTTTGTGATTTCTTTATGATCCGTCTATGGAACGAAATCATATTTTTAAGAGGCAAATTAAAAACTGCCAAGCAAGAAAAAAATTGCAAATTTTTTAAAAGCATTGCCTGAAGATAATCAAATCAATATGGTCAAAAACTTAAATTAAATTCATTTTTCTATATACTTGTTTTTTATTTTGTCACTTAGGACTGTATCCCCTATAATCAATCCTATATAAATTACAATTTCATATTCACGGTTTCTGTATTCGCGGCATATTTACGGAACATATACCCCGCGAATAAACAGCTTTTACTGTATACAACTCCAATGCATTGTCATACAGAAGACACACAACACTGTTTGGAAATATACAGAGCGAAATCCTTCTTCCGCTTGAACATCTCGGCAAAAATATACTGAACCTTAGTAAAGGAAGCGGGCTTTTGTAACAAGAAAGGGAAGCACAAAAGGCCACTGGGCTCCAGTGTAAATATGGCCACGTGGTCAACCTCGCTTAAACCAACAAACCAACATTTCTGCTGTACTATAAATTTCTTTGTTTAAAATCAAAAATAATAAGCCCGTATAAATTAGCTTTTTGGATGTTCTCAAAAAAATTTTCCAATAACAAATTTTTTTTGCCAGCAAGCACTAATACTACTGTAACCAATTTCCGCCTAAAAACCTTTAAATAAAAAAATTCTAGGTATAAAAACTTATCAAAGGACGTCCCCGCCTTGCATACCAAATTAAATCGAAAGTTTACCAGGCTATAATTGGCCCAAAAACAATTTTTTTTCTTTAAAGTACCAGCGGGTCTGTCAGTACTTTTGGAAAAATTGGGCTAAGGTTATGCCAATACTGTTATTACAGAGATAAATACATTTAAGGGCCCGTTGTTGAATGCAAGGTGGACTTTTTTTGGAAAGGGTTTTTTGTTGATAATTATGTTGGTTAAATGTTAAATTTTGATTTAGGAGGAAAAATTTAAATGAAATTGCTCAAGGGAATTATTTTAATGTTTTGGGTTAATTTACGCGCGAATAAATTTTATTTTTTTCATTTCCCATTTTTTATTGGTTTTAAAAAACCGTAATTTTAAAATTTTTTTTCAAGTTTTTTTTCTAAAATTTCCAGAAAAATCTCAATAATTATTTTAAGTCGAATTGGTTAGAAACTAAAAGTTTGATTTTTTTGTGAAATTCCAAGAAAATTTTTTTTATTAAAAATTCCCATTTTAGCTTCGAAATTCTTTTTTTTTTTTTTTTTTTTTTTTTTTTTTTTTTTTTTTTTTTTTTTTTTTTTTTTTTTTTTTTTTTTTTTTTTTTTTTTTTTTTTTTCCCCCCCCCCCCCCCCCCCCCCCCCCCCCCCCCCCCCCCCCCCCAAAAAAAGGGAAATTTCCCAGTTTTTACTCGAAATTTACTTTAAAATCTCAAAAAAAAAAAAAAAAAAAAAAAAAAAAAAAAAAAAAAAAAAAAAAAAAAAAAAAAAAAAAAAAAAAAAAAAAAAAAAAAAAAAAAAAAAAAAAAAAAAAAAAAAAAAAAAAAAAAAAAAAAAAAAAAAAAAAAAAAAAAAAAAAAAAAAAAAAAAAAAAAAAAAAAAAAAAAAAAAAAAAAAAAAAAATTTTTTTTTTTTTTTTTTTTTTTTTTTTTTTTTTTTTTTTTTTTTTTTTTTTTTTTTTTTTTTTTTTTTTTTTTTTTTTTTTTTTTTTTTTTTTTTTTTTTTTTTTTTTTTTTTTTTTTTTTTTTTTTTTTTTTTTTTTTTTTTTAAAGGGTTTCTGGTTCTAACAAAATTTTCCGTTTTTACCCCAAATTTTCCGAAAAAAAAACGGAATTTTTTAAAAATACAAATTTGGTTAGTTTTTCAGAAATTTTTTTTAAAAAATAAATTAGGGGGGCGTTTTTTTCAATTTTGAGGGATATGTTTCCGAACCAAATTTGTGCAAAGTTCAAAAATCCATTTTTTCCTTTAATTTAAACAGCGGAAAAAATAACAATTAAAAAACAAAATAGGTTGTTAAGTTTTAGGTTTTGATTTTAAACCCGTGTTTTAAAAGGAAATAAAATGTTTTGGAAAGTTGGTTTACTTATAACATACTGAAATATATTAAAATTAAATTTGCATTTTTTTTTGTTTGAATATTAACCTTTGATTAGCTTTAAAAAAAAAGGAAATGACTTTATTTTATTAATTTAAGACGAAATTTTAAATAGAAAGTTTAAGCGGTTCCTTCCCATTATTATTTTTAAATAGATTCTACGACTCTTATAATTAGCTTATATAATTATTTATTTAAAAAAATATGATATTCGAATTATTTGAACTTTTCGAATTTTTCGAATAGTTTGTTTTATTCGAATCGAATATAACTATTCGATTCGACAGCTATTTGCACACCCCTAATAATTTTACTATGGTTCTGCTACCTCGTTGTACATTTAAATAAAAAATAAGCAACTAAATAGATATTTTTGTTGATTTAACAACTGATTTTTATTCAAAATAATAGATTTTTGGCTGTTCGTTCTTTCTAAAAGGAAATGTATTTACTTTCAAAAGCTCCTAAAAAGTTAGTTCTTGATTCTTTTCTTTAGTTAGATTGGTAAGAATAAAAGATAAGCACATACATTTTATTATGCAAATAAAAAAGTGTATTTATGAAATTCATGCATATCAACTTCTTTCTATATTTACACCTGACGGTTTTTTTCTGTCCCATGTTTTACTTAAGAAAACAAACCACTTCCTTTAGTATTGTCATTAAAATTCTACATAAAAAATAGCTGCAATTGATTCCACCAATTGCGGTTAAGCAATAATTACAATACAATAAACAAACCAAATATAGGAAGTACAATCAGCGACCACAATACAGATGGCGACATAAAAAATCAGAGAGAGATAAAACATTTTTTACTTGAAAAATTGAATTACAATGATTTTTTTTAATGTAAAAATTTTTAGGAAGTGACTTCGTAATTCTTCACTGCAGTGACGTTTTTCAGTAAAAAAATCCAAAGTAAAAATAGAAGCAAAAAGGAGGTTAAACCTCAATAAATAAGCAATTAACCCGATAAGCTAAAAATAAATTATTTTCAGAAATTGAAATAGGCCTTTTTGCATGTCTAATAAAATGTTGTCACTAGTAGAGGATTTTTTTTAGTTTACTCAACACTTTTTTGCATGACTGTACTGCCGCAGTGATTCACTAAGGCTGGCACCACCGTCACTGGCAAAATGGCGCCGAGGACGGATGCGAGCAATAAATAAACCACGCATGGGCCGAGGAGGTCTTTAATTATAGATTATGAATGCGTTCAACTTTGATCATATATAAGTTATGGAGTACCTATCTATTGTATGCATAACCAGATAGTTATGCAAGCAAATAATCTTCATTATTAAGCGGTGTATCCCAGAGTTAAACATATTTGCTTGGGGCGCTAAATAGTAACCTACTTTCTTAGCAAAGCCTACTAATATAAAATTTAGGCATTTTTATAATAAAAAAGTAAAACCTGTCGGTCAGCAATTATTATCAAACCGTAACATAAAAATGTATCAAAAATAAAAACAATAAATTATAGTTAAAAAAAAACTAAAAAACACTTTTATAGCACAGTGAACTAGAAAATATAAAATAATCAATTATAGTAAAAAGACTTGGGGTGCATAATATAAAATTATTTTATTGATAGCTATTTACAAAATTAGAGATATGAAAATATAGTAAACTGCGACCCACGCTTTTTTACTACAATGATTATTTTCTACTTTTTAGTTCGGTTTGTGATAAAAGCCTGTTTTTAAGTTTTTTTTTTGTAAACTATAATTCGTTTTCTTATTTTTTAGTCCCAAAACAACATCAAAAATAATCTTAATCACGAGCATCGATTTTAAGTATATCTTATATTTGTCAATAAATCTGTTATGGCCAACGGATCATAACAAAATTTCATATGGAAAAGGAAAACCCCATAGATAACCTAACATGAAGGTCAGTGAAAAACCCTTTCTTAAAAATAATTATTTTGTTGCCAGTAGCCTGGGGCCCGATTCTGTAAGCATTTTTTTGACATTCCTTTTTTCTATCTCTTTCGAAACAGTGACCAACTTATAAATTACCCTTAAGGTCAACAAGGACATGTGATCCCTATTTTGACATTATCTTTCCTTATATTTTTACAGAATCCCAGCTCTGGATTCTTGTAGAAAGCGTTTTGTGCTATTTTCGCCTCCGCATTGTTATTTTAAATAGAGAAATTTTTGTCTTACGATAACAAGAAATGCGAAATCCAAATGAAACCAAATTTGGTACAAAAATTGTACTCTCTACATAATTTATGTGTCATGGGCGTGCATAACTGGGTTTCTTGGGAGTCAAATATAAAAACAAAAGAAACATACGAAGATCCCATCCCATCACAGACATGGTGCTAATCTTATGAAACTTGGTGATCAGAAAGAATTTTACGAATTTTTAATATGTTGAACTTAGGTCTGGAGCCTAAATAACTATTTTTTGCATTGGCATAAATCTGATATCCAAACAAGGTCAGCTAATAATTAAACAGTTTTAGAATTTTACAAATTTTCGATATGTTGTGACTTACGAGGGGACGGTCTGAGAGGTGCATCGAGTTATGGGCTCCTACTTCGCGTGCCTATAGTGTGGGTAGGTACCAATTAGGGTTCATTCCCGGGAATTCTCGGCTCGAGAATTCCCGGGAAATCGTTGGGCTTTGTTCCCGGGAAATCAAGCTCGAGAAAACTCGAGAAATCATATTTGAGTCTATGAAATTATAAAATAAAACTATTTGCGTTTGCCGTTTGTTTTAAACGCGCGGCGGCGGGGCGCCACGGGCCAAAGCGCATTGGTACCCTTTGATCCCGCCGATCGCGCGCGGCAAACTCTCTGGCGGCGTCGTTTTATACATAATACAATAAAGTAGGTAATACACCAGTAATGCCAACCTAGAAAATTATTCCCTAGTTCTAGGGATTTTTTCCTACAATAAGGAAAAAGGGAATTTTATCTAATATCTAGGGAATTTTCAACTTTGGATTGTTTTCAGTTCAATTTATAGAATTTCAGTCAATTTAATAATTTTAAAATTAAATGGACTACTAATGACAAGTACCTATTAAATCCTTATGCCCTGGGTTATGGTTTGACCATTGTATCTTTTCAAAAATTGCTTTTTCTTGCGCTGATTAATCTAATACGGGTTAATTCGTGGTATCGGGTTTCGGGGAATTACAGATCAACTGCCACTTAGCAGCTCTCTGCATGTTGTTGCCTTTCGTATTTTGTGGTTGTTGCCCACAAAATACTAAGGAAAAAAAGAAATGTCAAGTTCGTGTATTTGTTGCCCCACAGTAATGCCGAAACTCAGCGAGTATTTTCAGTCGTTACCGACGTTAAAAATAAAAAGCGAAATTAATTATCCAGTAAGGCATTAAATGCAGTGTGCTTAATTAGTTTTTCTAGTGAAAACTGCTGCCAAAATTATTCATTAAATGAAAAGCATTTAAGTCTTATGAAAAAGGAAAATCTTTATAAAAAAATATTGATTGAGAATTTTTAGAATTGTTTTTTTTGTTTGGAAACTTTTTATTTTTTTAATTCATTTTCAAAATCTATTCCATTAATGAATTTTATTTTTATGTATTTTTGAACTTTTCTGACAATAAAGTCCCTTTTGTAAATAATTTTTCTATTTAATTTTGATCTAGGGAATTTTGGATTTTTTCAAGAAAAACTAAATTTTGGGAGCTTGGTTGGAACATTAATACACACCTTTCATTAGTGTTTGACCTAGCTGAGTTCAGACGGTTTACAAAGTTTTATTACACCAATTTGAATTTTCGACAACCCGAGAAGACCCAGAAATTAGCTCCAGAATTCTCGAGACCCGAGAAATTGATAAGCGAGAAATCATGACCCTAGATCCCAAACCCAAAATTGTAGATGCCAACCCGTCTTCGTTTTTAAGAAATCGTCAATTTTAATTAATAAAGGCGCGTAAAATTTATTTTTTATTTTTTTGCAATGATAAATTATAAATTTTACCAAAATTTAAAAAAAAAAGAAAAAAAACACTTTGACAGAATTCGAACCAGACAACCCCGTCAAAGTTGGCGTTTTTTTCTTAAATTTTGTTAAAATTTATAACCTATCATTAAAAATTGCAAAAAATTAAAAAATAAATTTTACGTGCCTTTATTGATTAAAATTTACGAATTAAATGTCATTTTTTTATTAGCGATTTATCGAAAACTAAGCCAAGTTGGCACCTACAATTTTGGGGTTTGGTTGGTACCTACCCACACTATAAGCATGCGAAGTAGGAGACCGTAACTCGATGCATCTCTCGGACCATCCTCTCGTTAGATCTAAAGCCTAGATTAACATTTTTTGCATTGACATAAACCTTATAGCTATACAAAGTGAGCTAATAATTAGTTAGTCTCGTGGATATTGATTCTAAGATATGAAGTCTTTTTAAAAAATATTGATTTTATATATCTATGAAATATACTTTAGCATATATACCATTTTAAAAGGTGTCACTTTTGACAGATGTAATTCTGAACCTTGTAATGTTTGACAGTTGTCATTTTTAAAGGTCCCTTAATATCGCCGCGTCATTTCTTTACAGACTTTTTAATTAATCGTTTTACCCCTTACGAAAGTAGCAATTACTTTTAACTCCCATGATTGGCAGATAATGCCAGTTCATGTTTTAACCAGAAAAACTAAAATAAGTGGTTTTATTTTGCCTTAAAACGATTTACACCTTGTAATCTCCTCTCCCAGCGACGTAACGTGTTTTCTCGCAAGGACAGAAACAAAACTAATATGCCAACTAGTTCGTTATATACGAACGACAGTAACTAATGACCTTGCAACAAAGCATACATTAACTAGTACCTACTTATAAGAAGAAAAAAATCAAGTTAACAAAATGACGGATTATCTCATCGACCTTAGTAAGCAACCGTCGAGATTTTATTTTATAATGAACGGAATATTTTTGCACAGGCACTACAGCATTTTAATTGATGTAAGCTATTTATGATGTTTTTTCTATCTTTGAACATTTTACGTAAGCCTAATGCTTTTTATCTACCAAGGTAGATCTACACTGTAGAGTGACAAGCCGCCCAAAAATTACCAGTGATAAAAAAAGCTCCTTGTCATATTGGATTTATCACACTTCTTCAATATATTAACTTATTTTGCTAATTTTTTGGGAAAAAAAGGTTTAAAATAAATTTAGAAATATTGTACAGCCAAAATATTATTTTTAGGCGCAGGTAGTGCGCCAGGTCTAGTTCCGGCATGACGCACGCAGTGTATATCACAGTAAACGTTTCAGCGTGTTTTCCCCCTATTACAACCTCGCTATCGTTTCACATAAAGGTGTGAGTTTTGATATGTAAATTTCATTTAAGTATTTTAATTACTCTAAAAAAATTAAAGGTTATGTTAATTTTTGAGTTTTTGGTGTATTGTCCTTAAAATTTAAAATGCGGGCAGGATTTAATTTTATAAAATAAGGTGGTTTGCCAATACAAAAAGTAAACTAAGTATGGTTGGAGAAGCTTTTTCTCTTATGGGGAAAATTATTTTAAGAATATTTTGTAATAAATTTTATGTCAACAGAACGGTATTTAAACAGTATGAGATGAAAGTTACACTAACAAAATTTTGATTTGATGATGATTATAATAATAATAATTTGATCCAATTAATTAGGGAATAGGCACTAGTAAGCAACAAGGCATCATTAAGGCAGCTAGAATTTTATAAATTTTTATTTCATAGTTAATTAATTGTGACTTCTAGTAGAAGTTGGGTTTTGAATGACTATTTTGGGAAAATAGATACTTTAATATCAAATACGTATGGTAGGGTTGCCTAGCCGACTGGAGAGAAAATCTATAGAAAATATGAAAGGAAGAAGAATTTAGGGTTTAAATTGCAGCTCTCAAGTACGCCAGTGAAAAGCTAGTGATCGAACATCCACCAAAAAGACAGTTGTTAGAAAGATCGGAATCTATTCATACTTGTTGAGGATAACAATCTGTGACTCACCGCAATTGTTTTATTTATGTGTGATATAAATAAAAAAGTATGTTGCTGATCTTGAACGATAAAATAATAATACTTTTGGTAAGAAGTTCATTTTTAAGTTTTCCTACCTTTTAATATGTATTAATTCCTCAATACTATTGCATAAAACTGAAAAAATAACTATAATTTTTGGCATTCTTTAGATATCAAAAATTACAAAATCACGAAAAAATAAATCTTTAAAGTTCCTTTAATGTTGTTATCGCAGAACACCTGCTACACATGTACGTATAAGTGGTACTTTAAGGTCATTAAAATAGTTCAGACGCTGATTAACACCATAAAACCTCAACCAATTGGATAATAGGCCAGTACCAGTCACCTGCTGGCGAAAATGTGTTAAAGATAAGATTTATGCAGTTTTGTTTCATAATATGGTTCTTTTGTAAAGCAGCTTAACGAAATATCCATTAATATAATGGAATTGCGACTAATTTTTATTACGTATCATTTAGTTAATTGAGAAAAATAACGACAATTTTTGAAGTTTCTCTTTCTGTGTAGAAGTTGAATGATCTACTAAGAATATTGAAATGATCGTATTTTTAGGTAGTTACAGAGGTAGAGGTTCCTGCACAGTAAAAGTTGCTAGACAAGCAAGCATAATTTATTAAATCACAGTGAAGATCACTTTTATTTAGAACCAATGATTTTTCTTCGTAAACAAAGCACAGACATTTAAGGAGAACGATTGTCTTTGAAGCGTTTTTTACTGGTAGAACCAGGGCGCGTTGAGGGCAGTTGTATCAGCTGTGACTATAGGAATTATTTAGTGACATTTAGTTTATGTATATGAGCTAAATTCCAATCAAAGAAGGATCTTTTGCAGCCTTTATTTTTGGGTTAGTTAGTATCATGTTTTAAACGCATGGCGAATTTTTGGATGGAAACAGTGGAGCATATATTGAAAGAATTTGCATTAATCTCAGATATAGAGTAGATTTGAAAGTCTGGGATGCCGGGATTCCGGCTTGTTTTTAGTTCCAAAAGTCCCTGGATACGGGTAAAGTAATCTCGAAAATTCCGATTTTTTATTATTTTAATCCGTTCTCGATGGTTCGCGTGTAAAGTAACATTATTCTTTATTGGCGGGTTTTTACTTATGATACGTCTTAATACTTTTAATGTAATTAAAAAGTAAATATTAGTTAATGAACATGGTTTAGGTAAGTTTTAAGAGGTATATATTTACATCAGTGTGACAAATATCTACTGACAGTACAACCTACAAGGGCGGAAGCTAAGGAGCCTTTTCTTCGGCAGTCACATTTGCGACCAAACTTAGATAGCACCTAAATAATTATCTTTAAATAAATTTTTCTTCTTCTAATCTGTACACTCTGTTTGTATCCCGGACCGGCCCCTTTTTAGAAAATTATTCTTATGCCTGAGGAATGACTCCTACAACTCTGAGCATTTTTGATTACATTCAAAGAAGAGCTGTTCGTCTTATCAATGTTCCCACGGCTTCTGCTCTGAGAAGTTGGCCAGTATAATTCCTCCTATGACATCTCCCAACAGAGCAACACGTAGTGCCACTTGTATGCATACCTTACAGTTCAACTTGAGAGGTCCGGTGGTTCCCACTTTGCTCGTTCTTTCATCCCAAGAGTATCCAGACTATGAAAGCTGCTAAGCGCAGATGTTTTCCCTTCTCCTTCACTCTCCCTTACCACACTATAGACACCCACAGTACGATAGTACTTAGGAATTTAGCCTTCGTGGACTGTCCCAAGATAAAGAAAAACATTGGTGTTCTTAAGGGCCTATTTATTTTTACGAAGCAAAATGTAAAAATGATTTTAGTTTTGCTTTTTTAAAAAGTTTTAGGTGTGGCTTGATTTTTTACTTACTTATCCCATAATACGTAAATGTACAGAAATATTTGGAATTTGGTTTTTAAAACGGAATCCTGATGAAAATTGAAAACATCAGTATAGAGTCATGTAGACCAATTTTTAAGGCATAAGAAATTAATCTAGTCAGCACTGTATGTTTTTAAATTATGTTGCTATAGTTTTAGTATTTGTTATTAGGTTTATAACCTTTCTTTTCATTTGTATTTTAATTTCTATTAGACTTCTAGAATACTCGTAATTTGGTTAAAGTGAAATATAGAAAACCTTTACCGCAAGCTAACTTTTCCACAGACATGGGCTGTTCAATCCATAATAAATTACTACAAATATGACCGTTATGATGCTCCCAATACATTTTTTAATTCAAGTTTTTTGTTCGAAGTGATTTTTGTTAATGGGATATAAATAGAAGTGCTAATAACCGACTGAAGCTGACAGGTAACAGCATTTAATAACTACTTTTGAATAAGAAAAATTCGTAAAAGCTGAAACAGGAAGATGTTATAATCATCTAAAAAACTAATGACCACTGAAATGCAGCTTAAAATACTTTTTTTATTCTACTAGGCGGTGCGATTGGACATCCCAATGTAGATGAGGAAATACAGTTTAAGAAACAAAAAACTGCTAATACAGGGTCCCCCATAATAGACTTCCTATTTTGATATTTAAATAAATTCTTTATGAGATAAATCAGTACGTTTTTTTATATTATTATCTTCTATGGGCTTTGGGGTGTGAATCAACATATTTTTAATCGAGTAGGCACCTGTCACAAAACTAGGAAAAATTGATTTTCGTAAAAGGACATTTTCTTAATAAAGCATCATTAGGTTTAAACTCATAATTTAATGTTTAGTTTTAATTCTCATGGATTTTCAGTTCAACAGGGTTTTTTGCGTGAAAACATAAAAAGTAACTCAATAGAAGAAGATGAAGCGACAGTATATACCGCTAAAAACTCTAAAAGAGTTCTGCAAGAAGTGTTTAATGGCCGATTTATTTCACTATTTAGGTATTTAAGGTCCCCTGACTTAACTGCACCAGACTTTTTTCTTTGGGGCTATTTAAAGTCAAAGGTTTTTGTGACTCGTCCAGAAAACATCCAAGATCTTAATGTCCCAATTCCTGAAGAGGTACGGTGAATAGATCAGGTTTTTCTTGATCGTGTCATGAATCATTTCTTGTCAAATCTTGAAAAGTGCATTGAAGTTAATGGTACTTACTTAAATTGTAATAAAGTGTAATAAAATGTTAGTTTTATTAAGTTTTAACAATTTTACTAAGTAATTAAATTGGGTAGTTTATTATGGCGAACCCTGTAAAAGCATTTAGTGTAACAGAAAAAATAAGTCTAAAGGAAGGCCTAAAATGAAATAATATTTTAATTAAATTAATAAATACATTTTAAAAGAAACTTTTTGTTTAACTTAAGGAATAAACACGGATAAAATTGAGTACCTATATTAAATATGATATCGCCATATTAGTATTTGGGTTAAGGTTAGGTATATATAATTACGTGTAAATCCAAAGCTTTTAAGTACTTGTCCCACCCACAAATGTGTGTTTGCCGTCTGTAACCTTAGTCCGTAATTGTTAAACGGATTTTCAACTTGAAAAGAGTATCTGTTTACTAATTGATAATTTATTTAAAATGTTTAAGCGTTCTTCCAGTTATATTTTAATTAATTTGCATGATAATAATTTATCTGTCAATATAAAATTTTTAAAGTAAATAAACTGTAGGCTATAATGAAGTTCTTAGCATAAAAAACTCTTATGCTAATAAATTATGGCACAATTTATTTTTGATTTAAGCTGCTGTATAAAAAAACTTATCTACCTTTGATTTAATTAAACACAAATTTATTTTAAAATAACCAAATTAAAAAATGAACAAAACTTGAGCAAATGATTGTCACTTAAAATTTTCGTGAATCATGTATTATTATCCAGATTTTTGCGGTACACAATTTTAAATTATTCGTCGACGATATATTATCTAAAAAGTCTGTACAATGAAAAGTTTCGTTATTATAAAATATCGTGTGTAAATAATTCGGCTTTTTCGCCCATTATACAGGGTGTGCCAGAAGTAATGGGACACAGAGCAACAGCAGATTACTTAGGTCGAAATAATGCCATTAACGTAAACTTGCCTTATCACAAAGTTGATAATAACTAAGATACAGGTGTCAAACTTTCAATTTTGTTTTCGTTCGTAATAATTTCTGAACTAAATGACATAGCGGTAAAAAATTGGGAATTTGGATGTTTTTTGAGGCGAGAAATTCAAAATCGTCTATATTTTTGATGTTGCCAGTAGAGGGCGTCAGCTACGGCTTACCACACTTGTTTTAGATAGCATAACTTTTTTTAACCTTAGTATATTTACATGTTTATTAAAAAAGAAGTTACCATACTTCCCGCTGCGTCAAAAATGTATACTTCATTTAGTTCTCTAGGAGTAACATTTTTCGAGATAAACGCTTTTTACAGGACTCCTCTGAAAAATGGGTTTCGGCCAATTGTTTCCAACCTTTGCAAAGTAAAAGTTTTTAACACGCTGATCAAAAGTCTCCATGGGCACAAAACCCGAAAACCCCTCTAACCCTCCCCCTTTAAGGCTGATTTTTCACTTATCTGTAAATAAAAAATCTCAAGTTTATTCCATATTTATTAATATCGCCCAGGGTATCCTTGAGGATGAACAGAAATATTTTGAGTTTCCATGACAACCAAACAAAAAAACAAGTTTCTAATTAGCTAAGAATGTAGGTGTGAAATGTTTACTAAAAGAAAAAGTTTCTGAAACATCAATAATAATATCTTTTCTCTGTTCTAAAAATAATCCATAATATCTGTGTTATTCTCTGACTTACCTGTATAACTTCATTGAGATCAGCTACATAAACTGTTTCAGTTTCCAAAACTTCCTGCAAAACTCTTTGTTCCGGATTTATAGATGGTTGTTCTTGCTCTGCAATTCCACTATCAGCAGAACCTAAAACAAAAAAAAAACTGTCATCAACTACCTATAGTGACACATAAAATGAGAAGGTATGCCTTTTTTTTTAGAATCACAATAGAAATATTATCCCTTTGAAAATTCGAGATAAAGTTTAAGTCATATACCTAATCTGTACCTGACTTTTTAGATTCTTATGACATAAGAAGATTTAAAACAACTTTTATCTTAAGAAAAATTGACTAAAGTAACAGAAAAATAAATTGTATTTTTCCATCTTTGGAATCCATGTTTGTAATACATTTTAATGAAGTAATTTATGGATTTGATTTGATTTACTGAAGGTAAAAAAAACCTTCGTTTAGGTGAGGAAAAAGTTATTGCATAGCTACATTTTTTTACACAAAAGAATTTTTCTTTACAAATTTAAATTCAAACTTTATAAGTGGGTATTTATGTATGGTATTTTGTCTTAAAATACTTTAGCCACATACATAAAGTTGTTCATAATAAACCCACACTTCCTCGAGCAAACGATCGATCTGCCCACCAAGACCCAACATTAAAATTTATGAAAATTAATAAGTTTTTTGTCCCAGTTTGGTATAAAAACTTAAGACTAGATTTAATTTCGAGCAGTAAAAGTTAACACGTTGCTTACTAACTCTACTACCCACCTAATGGTGAGCTATCGCTGTGTGGCAATACGATAAACGTTAACGATATTTTAGGCTTAAATAAAGCATTTTTTTTAATTAAGGAGAAAACATATTTTATAAAAGCTTAAAACCTACAATATTATCAAGTCAGTGAAGTAAGTGGTAATCTGAAGATATGAAAATTAAAGACTAAATTCCAAAATAAAAGTTGCGAAAATCAGTAAATTGCTTAATAGAGAGTTTTTATTTTCGTGTCAGGCGTATTGGTCATGCCGCATATTTTAACCCTTTGTTAACTTTATTATATTTTATCACAATGGACTGCATAAAATTTTGTATATTTTAACCTTAGACTTAATAACCTCTCGTTAATTAACTCAAGTAAGTATTTAGCGAACATGTGTTTCATAACGGAACTGACAAAAAGGCGATGATGATACGGAATGAAACCTTAGGTTTATGATTTAGATGGTAAAATGATCAAGGCAAAACTAAAGAATATTCCTAAAAAAAACATTCTTTAATTTTGCCTTATTATAAGTTATATTATAAAACATAAATAATGTCGTCAAATAATTATTATTATTTTAAGTAAGACCCACGACATAAAATATTTGTCTTTTTAATTAGTTTTGTGAATTAAAAAAACAAAAGTTGTTAATAGTTTTATAACTGCTTATCATTATTTTGTCAATTAAAACTGCGCACTGACCACATAAGTTGTTGAGACAGATTGAATTGAAATGTCATTTGAGGGCCGAATGAACACCAGTGTTGCTAAATGTAGTCTTCCGGAAGAGAAATAATGGCAGCAAGTTTAATTAGTCGATTTAATAAACTTTGAACCCTTTTAAAATACGAACCTCTAATAAAATTATAAAGCAAATTTTCAAATTAAAAAAATTGTTCATTTGTTTAAATACAAACAGGTATAAAAACATGTGTTTTTTATGTTTAAGTAAAGAACAAAACGTGATTTGTTTACTTTAAACTACTTAAATTAAAAAGTATAAATTTAACACTATGATAAATATTTTTAATAAAGTTTTTATTTTCATTTTTTAAATACTAAATTTGCAGGCGTTCATTGCATCGTGGATCGAGCAAAGAAAAAATTTTAGAACAACTAAAATAAAATCTTTTACAGTAACAAAGGTAAATTTTTTTTGTGTCACGAAGGAAAGAACAATTTATCATCTATTTTAATAAATGTTTCAACAAGAAGGTTTTTAGCGAAAATTTTAAATACGAAAATAAATAAATTTAATTTTTTTTTTTTGTTTAACTTCTTAATTATGTATTCATTATTCTTTCCACTTATATAATTTATAAATACCAATAATATTATAAATTGGTGCTAAATCTATAGATGACAATTAAAAGCGGATCGTATCCTAGGTCTTTGAGCCACCTAATGGACTGATGCTGCATTTTTCCTCTTGCACAGCTAATTTTTGGTTTAAAGTTAAGATTTTTGCATGGAATTTTTTAAAATTTTATTTATAAATCTTACCTCATCACCAAGGGACCAAAAAGTTTAACCCGCATAGGGAATGTAGGTACAGGGTCACTCAAATTTTATTTTTTTTAAATCTGATTTATTCTCGGAAGAAAAGGTGCCGCAAATATTTAAACTATATTATCAATTTTGTAATAGCATTTTTTTAAATGGCTGAAGCGTTTTCAAAGTATTTTTTCCATATTTTGTCAGGGAATAACCTTAATTTTATCTAAATTTCTTTTCCATCGCTTTGCAAATTCAAGAGTTAACAATAAGGTTTTTAGCTGATATTCAGACCTCTTTGTAATAGTTATTTTCCTATTCAGAATGAAAATTATGTGACTCATATTCAATAACATGCGTTTTCTTTAATAGTAATCCTAACAACACTTACATTTATGTAAAATAAGGGCCAAGTTCCTATCCAAAAATTTAAGCCTCCCAAAGTACTTGTTGAAAAATGCCCGAGAATTTATTTTTAGATAACGTTTCGTTCCCCGAGAATGTACGAGCATAAGCGAGCATAATATATGAACGAAACCCGAGAGTTTCTCGGCATTGACGTTTGATCTTTGTTTAATAAATTCCAAATATGCTTAATTTTCCCAAAACTCTTAAAATTCTCACTTTAAGAATAATTATTTTTAATGTTCTTAAAGTGCTCGAAAAAATAAGAATATTTAGCAAAAACAGGTTCAGTTTTATATTACCCTCAGGCATAAACCTATGGAGGCACACTTGCCGCTTAGATGTGCGAACAACTGTGCGAGAAAGAAAGACGAATAAGTGTGTAAACTTTTTTCTCGTACGCTTATTCTGATTGGTTGGCGGGGAGAGGTATAAACAGCGCTGTGATTTCACACCTATTCTTCTTTCTCTCTCGCACGCTTGTTCGCACGGCCAAGCGCGCAAGGATGTCTCTATAGGTATAGGCTCGAAGGAAACCGTTCTTGTTTTTTTGAGACTATGAGGTCATTATTGAAAACGTTTCATCTGATTGTCAAACTACTTTTACCTAATTTTTGTAAAAATAGGCTATTTGATTCTATAATAAATATAGCTGCTTGGATCATAGCTTACCGGTTTTTTTTTAGGTTATATTAGCTCCGGATTGCTGTAGGAACGTCCCAAACAAAACAGCTGTTAATTTAAAAAAAAAAACAAAATTATTTTTATGCTATAGCTCTGTCATAACCAGCTGTTTTTTATTGTACTCCTTCCAAACAGATGACAGATGACAGATAACCAATCCGCTACACAACTGGTTGCCTATTAAAACATGATTTATAAATATAAGCATTTTCCCAGAAACGTTGTCGTTCGTGGTCGTTTGTGCTTATACTTGCTCGTAAGAACACGTTCCCGCACCATGGTCGTGAAAGTTCGCGGTTCCCCGGTTACGAACAAGCACGTGCCACTTTTTACAACACTAGTACTGGGATTTAAAATTAGACCAAGTTCTGTCCACAATTTTATTTTAACTAAATCAAATATCTAAAACAACCTTCTTGTCTCTAGGATACATAACTGAGTATATATGGTACATTCCACAATAATTCGTTGATTTCTCGAACGCAATAAAATTTAAATGACAAACCTCAGTGAAATACCCAGCCATAAATAAGTTGCCTGACAAATATTTATTGTGTAGGCACCGCACCTTTTGAAAGGGTACAGGTACTGATTACCTACTAATATTTATAGTTTAGGTTAGCTATTTTGGATGCTCAGTAACACACACGAAAATACCTTTTCAAACTTCAAACGACTGATAAACTAAGACGAAAAGATTCTGCTTTATATTTAACACCTGCAATTTGCCTTTAACCTACATTATATACCAAAAAGTAGGTTCGATAATAAATAAAGGAAATTTTAAGTCCAGACCTACATGCGGGTACCCAAAGTATATTGAGTTTTACGACTAACAGTAGCAGGTAAAACGAGAAATCAACGAATTATTGTGGAAATTACTGTACCTAGCTATTATGTGTGTTGAACTTAGTGTGGCTTAAAAAATGTCTGATGCAGCTTTTCCCACTTCGTTTTCTTTTAAATCTACATTATGCATGCTTTCATTAAGGCTAATATTAAAAATTATAAAAGTAATTCCTTATACGAACTCTTAATTTGTTGCAAAGTACTATATTAAATTACTTATTTTTATTTTTTTAAACCACGCATTGTGTCGTATAAAAAAACCAAAACAAACAGACATCATACACACACAAATAGAAGTGACTGACATTTAAATAAATAAATGCTAATTAAGTTACAATAACAGACGGACAAAGAAGGTGTTAACTTTATATGTAAAGGAACCTTGAAGTAACTTTACTTATTAAGATAAAGTTGAAGTATACGTGTTTTTGTCTGAAGATATATTTAAAGAAAAGTTCCTAAATAAGAGTAAATTTTGCAAAACATATTCAAGTTTTATAGTTTTAAAGCCAGTATAGTTAAGGGGACGTAATTATGATTTTCTTTTATGATCTGGAAACCAAATTTTGCGTAAACGGGTTTTTACCATACCCAGTATGACCTTTATCTGAAATATTTTTGTACGTCATTTTAACGCATCTTTGTGAAAAATCTAATATGTTGTTTGAAATATGCAAAAAGCTCATCAATATTTATAAACTCTCTAAAGCACTGCAAATATAAGTTCAGGTTTTAGGCTCGTTTTTAAAAGTAATATTTTAGTAGCCATTTGAAATGGATTTAATTTTTACAACTTTATTTTCATTAACTTGGTTTGGTGCTTCTGTAGAGAACCAATACCAATCAGTACTTTAATTATTAATCTGTAGTCCACTTTGCAAAGTTAACGTAAAATTTTAAGTGACAATGTTTCCGGCTATAAAGGAAGTTAGCGAAAATTTACTTTGTTTAAACAACTTATAAGTAATAAGTAAAACCACTTATGTATGTCGCCAGCTAAAAAAAATACACTTTATTTTGATTTTGGAAGTACTATTTTAAACTCTCAACGTATATTCCTCGCTGAAGTTGCTGATTATCGGCAACTCTTATTGCTAGCGTATGGAACGGGATCCGAAGCTAAGACGAACACAAGGCTTAACTCAAGGTGTTAGCATACCGTGCTGATGAGTGAATGACATCCTGTGCCTTAAACAGGTGTCTTCAACGGTGCTCTGAGATACAGGGCGACCTCTCAGAGTATCTAGCCTTACTGCGGTTTTGAGAGGTGCCACCCAAGGTCAAAAACAGACGAAGGTGCGCCGACCGAAACGAGTGAATCCGAAACAGGTGCTTAGAAAGGAATCCAAACAGAAGGCAGACAGAACCGCTTTTGTAGGAAAGAGGGTTCCCTGGCTTTAAACAGAAAGCGGATAGGACCGTTTTCATAGGGAAAGGCCGGAGATACGGCCTTAGAAGGAACATCTGGTTTCAGTAACAAGGACCTGGTAGCTACCCACGTCACTAGACCGGGAGAGGAGGGCATGACGGATCTAATCGTCTGCTTGTCATACTTTCCAGGAGACAGGGACACCAGAACACATATTGTGCTCGTGTCCGGCAGCGACAGGAGTAAGAGGAGATGTAAGAACTCTCTCTCCCAATCTGATATCGGATTCATTAGAAGTCTGATCCTAATGGGAGAAATATAAAAAGGTGTGAGCCACAATAGACCAAGCGGTCGCAGTGGGTGGCGTAAAATGTCCACTCACTTTAAACCTACCTTAAACCTACCTACTGATACAAAGTCAGATACAAAAACAAGAATTTATTTTTAAAAATTTCGAAAAAGCAACATTTTTGATCAACAATTTAACCTCATAAATTATGTTATTTAAATTGTCTTTTAGATGCAGCGTCATTTTTTTCACCCTAGCCAGTAACACCGTATCGAATATTTGTTTGACCACGCGGAAATCGCCAAATTTAAAACAAGCCTGAAGCTTAGCTTTATATTATTTATTTATTGGGCTTCTTGAAACATAGCGATAAAAAGTAAAAATAAAATTATATTAATTGTTTTGCGTAAAATCTTAATTTGCTTGGGTATTTAAAAATAAAAAACCCTGACATATTAACAAGCAAATATGTGAAGTCAACCAACCACTTTGTTATTAATGATAAATAATTTAAATGAAGCTATTATATTATTTACCTTGACTTCCAGCAGGTTCAGGATCGCTGTCTAAACTTTCAGCAGACGCCAAATAAGCAGAACCTGGTTGGTGATGACCGTTACTGCTTCCTGATGAAGAGCAAGACCCGAGACTTGTCAATGACACTGGTCTTGAGACTTCTGAGGAGGACGCTGTGCTGTTGGTATTGGCGCTAACGCCTGAGCTTTCGCTGGGAACCTGAAAGGAAAAACATGCGCATTAACATTTAACAGCAACACAGCGACACAAAAAATAAATGTATTCCAAAGTATTTTTCTTCCCGAATACCTCCGTTATCAATGGTATAACTGTAAATCACTAAAGAAGAGCGAGTTCAATTTGCCTTAAACCGTAATGCTCAGTCCTCCAAACATATAACCCTTAGTGACCGGGAAAAACCGAGATCAATATGCCTCAAACCCTAAATGCTTAAGCCCCAATGACTGAGGGAAACCCAGTTTGAGGCTAAACTTTAGCCTTTTCCCAATTGTATTTAAAATCAATTGACCTCGCTTTCCTCGGTCACTCCGAATTAGGAGTTTTGAGGTGGAGTATCTGAGTATCTAAAATTTTTTCTTAGTCACTTCACCACTATTTCTTTCTTTGGCCTACATCCAGCGCACGTAAACGCGGTGGCGGTGGGTAATGGTATTGTTTTACCATCCTGCAGAGGCCCTGGATGCCTTCATAGCATGTAAATTTTGACCATGCATTCATGATCAGTGACCTTCAAAATTCCTATGTATTCCTACCTGGTTTAGGTAATTCGAAAGAATTTTAAATATTAAATTCGCCATACTGAACCCGCCATTTTGAATTTTTTAAATTTAACTTCCGTATACCAAATATGGCGTAAATCGGTTGACTTTTGTACAATGATTATTTCTAACGTTGATTTTACGGTTGAAAAAAGTGACAAGTAATTCTAAGGGTGGATTTCCATTTTTATGTTCTATTTTTAATGAATAAATATTTGGAAGTTAAACAAAAACTGTAATTTTGCTGGTACTTTTTTAATAGTTTTTGGTATTTTAAACCTGTTTTTTAAGGTTATGACGTGTCTGAGATGTAAGCTTAATTTTGACTTGTTATGACTTTAGAGTTACTTTACATTTACATGGACAGTCGGGTGAACATTCACTTTCAAGCACGAGCCAAATACATGTAAAATTTTATATTTCTCGATAAAGCGCCAACAGAATGACAGCCCGAAGAAACTGGAAAATCATGTTTTTGGTGATCTAAAGATGCGATTTTCTCGGAAAGACAATACTTCTTTCTCGTAAAAGAATTATTTGACAAAAGATTTTGAAATATACATTAACGAGTGTCGTTAACGTCTAACATTGTTATTTAAATACATTTCAAGAGGTACTACTAATAAAATTAATAGAAAGGCAGACCGCTAAAGAGTAGATGCAATAATCGTACACCTACTTGTTGTTTACTTCGTCATTACAACACCTACCATTAATGAAAATTATGCCACATTTAACCAGTTTTAAATTAACAAAAAGGTGTGTTGGCGTTTTGGTTTTGGCCTTAACATTTAAAAAGTACTTTAAAAAAATTAATATACTGACAGAAACCAACATTAAAAATGTTATCTCAATTAGGAAGCTTTTTATTTATTTATTGTGGAACCATAATTAATTTGCCTAACATCAAGCTTAATTAAGGTTTATTACCATTAAATAATAATTGCGAGTTTTATCTACAAAATTAAAAAAAAATTGTTTTCCAAAACTTTTATCGGGAATAAAAACACCAAAGCAAAATTTTGTAGTTGCAATAATTGCATCCTATTTGGGTCAAACCACGTAATATACATTTTTTACCACCCAAAATGCATTGGGGACCGTAAACAACAACTTCCAAACTATTACCTAGTTCTAATTAGTTTTTGGTTAGTTGTCGTTAGATTTTCCTCCTTAAATTGTAAATTTTCTTTATCATAATCATCTATTTGAGAATGTGGCTCGTATTTGATCGGCCAATTTATAAAATGGCTCAACAAAAAATTTTAGCCTGTAATATATAAAATAATTAAATTAAACGAATATATATATATAATATATATATATATATATATATATATATATATATATATATATATATATATATATATATATATATATATATATATATATATATATATATATATATATATATATATATATATATAAAATTATATATATATATATATATATATATATATATATATATATATATAAATCCATACAAACTCAAGTATTAATAGCCCTCATTAATGCATGATTTTATAATAAAAAACGATGATAATACAGGCAACTAAAAATACACAAAACAAACATTGTCTCTATTTGTAACCTTGTCATTCTAATGTCGACCATTTATACATCTCTTAAGTTGCACTATCACTAAAATCGTGGACTTTAATGGTCTTTATTTGTTAATTGATTTACAACGTTTCGGTTATTATGTATGTTTATGTTATGTATCTCCAACCGTTTTCAAGTAATAACTCCTTCAAGTGGGTTCCCTAATATCAAAACATATACCGAAAAAAAATCCGGAAAATATTGGATTTCCAGAATTTAATACCAAGACAATGGCTGAAAAAATACTGTAAGTAACTCGGGCATTACTTGGCGATTAATAATCTCAACCCTTAATGTGCTCGCTAGGCTCGCGCACTGACCAGAGAAAAAAAATATTTAAAAAAATCACATAAAATATTAAACGTATTATCTGGAATCAGCATTTCCCAGTAGGTATACCAAAAATTGCCGTTATAATTCTCTGTTACATGCAAAAGTGTTACAAACAGGTGCAGTTATTACAATGAAATACACATCACATAAACCTATTTATACCCATACAATAAAATTAATTGTAAAAATGATTTTCATCTTGCAAGCAGATGATAAAAGGGATATCCGGTGAAAGACAATTATTATATTTTGTTGACTTTGGCATTCTAAACTCGTCATCATATTTCTGTCTCTGCGTTCGAACGTTACTATTTAAATGGAATAAATACGACATTTTAATTTTAATAATGTTTTAAGAGTTAAAAGAGAAAATATTACAACTTAACAGTTATTTTATTCCTGCATTAATAATATTTTTCCCTTGGTGTTTACTTTTCTTAATTTTATTATCTTTGTTCCTTTTGATTATACAGTGCAAGTCTAACTTGGAAAAAATTCAATAAATCAAAAACAAGAAGGCCACCTAGATCTCCAGACCTGACTCCCATGGATTATTTTTTATGAAGGTACTTGGAGAGCGAAGTTTATAAGACAAAGCCGGACAATGTTAAGGAGTTAAAAGTAGTGACTGTCGGTTGATTTCGCCAAAAGTTAATTGAAATGTTTAAAACAAGTTTCAATAAAATTTTGTTAATTAATATCTTGCAAACTACCCGGAAAAAAATTTAAAATTGGGCAGTTATGTTGGTGATCGCGCCTTTAAAAATACTCTTAAAAAACTGCGGTTTCCATTTAAAAAATTATCTATAATGGCATATAATAAGACATATTTTATTCTCTGCACACACGTTCGTATTCTACCTTTTTGTAAAAAAAATCCACGGCATGTGACCTATAAATAGCAACGAATTTGCATCCACAAGCGTGGCTTAAGTTAGTTCCCAAGATATCGAGGCGCGAAAAACATTTACCCAACGCATAGCGTGGCGAATTCGTGATATCGATCGATAAAGGTAAGCGAATAATGCTGTGGCATTTGCATAGAAACTGCAAAGTTGCAACAGAGAATAAAATTTAAAACTATAAAAAAACTGTGATATCACTCACCTGCAAGTATTTCCCCATGTTTATCCTTCCAACAGGCGTCCTGGAAGCGATCCCTTTATCCGAATGTAAATAGCTCCCTAAAGGCACTGCAACATACCCATTACACTCCCCGAACGTATCACTAACATTGCTATTATCACTATTGTCTTTACAATCACTAGAAGAGTTGTTTATAATTTGGTCACCACAAGAAATATTGGCTTCAGCTACGTTATTTGAAGAGACACCAGTGTCATTTTGATGGTTTTGCTCACTACTGTTTTCACCAATGTTTTTGATATCACTGGAGGAGGATTGATAGTGGTAGGAGAAATGTTTTGAGCGATTTTGTTCACAGGTGCGCGAGTAAAGGTACGAATGGTTACGTGTAGTGGTTCTGTTTGTACTTATGTGAAGGTTACTTGTGCTGATCACCAGCTCGGAATCTTGAAGGTTTGACAACATTTTGTGAACACCTGAAAAGTATGATCTCGTCAATTTATTTATATCACTGTCTATTGTAAAAAAATAAGTTTATTTCTCAACAATTAAAAAATACGCTTCCCGGTTAGCAAAGCTTTTATTGGGAAAGCTAAAAAAATACTACAAGCATCAGATTCCGAACGCAAACTCTCCCATTCACCCAGTTCGCTCGCTATTTTGGCGCCTAGATTCAATGACCTATTTTTATAAATATTCCCCACCAACCTGCTAAAGTGATTTTACTGGACCATTCTAAGAGTATATATTTTTTGACACAACTTGAAGAAGTCAAAGGCTTGGAGAAGCAAAAAGGAAATATCGTTTAGGGTGGAAGGTAGATGATAAGATTTATTTCAGATTCAACATTTGACTAAATCTAGAAAAAAGGTTCTTAACAAACAAGGATAGTTTTAAGTTTCTGGGCCAAAATGGACTCTTTGTGATATCTGCTTACTTATAATAAATGATGTAGCTTTTGTGATCAATAAAACGGAACTGGGGAATCCCTAAATCTATAGACCCTTCCTCAGAAAAATCTTAAATTTGCCAAAAGATAAAATGGGAGAGAAGTTCTAGGATATCCACAACAATTTTTTTTGGTAAATAGCGGAAGAAAATAACTTAAAGCAATTAGATTTCAGTGTAATTTTCCTATAAAAACCGGTACTACCACGCACTAAACCAAAGGCATCGGTCAACCTGCCGTTTATTTAAAAAAAAAAAAAAGGGGGGGGTCCTTAAAAAATTTAAAAATTTAATTTTCTTTAATTGCCAAGAAAAAAAAAAAAAAACCAGGTGGGGGGGAAAAAAAAAATAATTTAACAAAATTTTTCTCCAATTTTCTATTTATTTTAAAATAAAAACAGTAGGAAAAAAATAAAAGGCCCTTTTTGAAAATAAAATGGCCTTTTTTAACACTATCAGCGCCTGTGGAGTTGGCGTCGCATAGCAACGATTAAAGAAAAATGAATGTATCATGCATTGGCGAGCGCCATATTTATTGCAATCGTCAGTTTTATGAACGTTGTATTTTATTCTATACAGACACCAAACACACAAAAAAAAATCTTATATATTTTTTTGTTTCGCTATAAAAAAATTGGTCGTAGAAAAGTATAATTTGCATGTGAGAAAACGTTAAAATTTTCTCACTTGTTGCACAGTATACTATTAACTCACCTGGTGAAATAATATCTAAACTCTCATTACTTCTATTCAAACTAGCCGTTTTCTCAGTTCGGAGACTCCTATACCCAAACCGATTTCTTCTTGGCCCCAACGTTTCTTCTGAGCTGAACTTCTTGCTAATCTCTTGCTCGGGAACGTTGCTCAGAATCTTCTGAACGTATGGCGAAAGGTTAGCGAAATTATTGATTTGATGGGAACGTTTGGGCGTGGAGGTTCTCGGATGTTCAGAATTGGACTGTTCTGCGTGTTTCTGATGTAAGTAAGCATCGAATGCGCCCATAATACTGGGCATCAAGTCTGGAGATGATCCTGGAACAAAAAAAATCAGTTAGGATTATAATTTGGAAAATTTTAAAGTTTTTTTGAAAAAGATCGTAAATAAACAGTTTTAAGAGTAAAATATCATTTTTATTTGGAGTTGACTACCGTGGCCCTAGATCTGGTTTCAGCGTGTTTTCCCCCAATCATAACTTCGTTATCATTTTACATAAAGGTATTCTTGTGATCTGAGTTATGTCAAGTAGTTTTTGAGATGTTCGATTTTGAAAATCGTCTATTTTACTATTGACTCTCTGACTGACTCACTAACTCCATAAAATTATGGGACACTTCCTGAGGAAATAGAAACTTGAAATTTGGTTTGTAGGTAGGTTTTACGGATTTTCCATTTTCTAAGTTTTTACCTTCTTGTTTATCTGTATTAAGTACCAATCAAAACTGTTTGACGTTCTTAAATGTAAAGCAATTTTAAAACAGGTCAATTAGTTAAAAATAATAAATCATCATTTTAAAGTATTTAGAATAATTTAATCCTGTTTTACCATTCCAAAGCATATTTATTAGATAATTATTTATTTATAAAAAATAATAATTAATTAATTAATTTTGAGAAATACTAATTAAAACATTGCGTCGCGAAGATTTAATTCTTAAGGTCAAAATTTAACAATCTCCAGATGTTCAAATAATTAACTAAAATATAACTATTTATGTATTCAAAACATTTTCTGGAAATTTTAAAAAGTTTCTGAACAGCGTAAAAAAACAAACGTGTGTATACTGTATTATCGCCGATGACCTTAGCATTTATTATGGTAATTACAATTCCATGTTGAATTACACAAGTTCAGTTTATTACCTACTGTAATAAATAAAGGGAATAATTGCGTTTTTATTAAGTTTTGACTCACAACACTCATAAAAAATAAACTGTGAATTACGTAAATGTGGCATGCTGGGGTTCTACTCTCCCTTTACCACCGTAAAAGGTTTTTGTATAAAAACTTGTTTAAGGCATAGTTTTTTTGCAGTACATCAGATACGTAGATTGCGAAAAAAGTTTTGTACGTACTTATAAATTAGTGTTCATCAAATGTCTATCCACTTTTCTTTCGGTATAAAAGTACAGATTTCATTGAAAGCTGCTATAAAGTCCAACTCGGACTAAATTAATCTGTTTTTTTGTTGTAGGAAAATAACCCAAAGTTGTTGCTAAATTTGGGCTTTATGGTGAATTATCCAACACTTTTAAACCTGACTCTGCAAAATATTTCGTAGTTTGGTAAGATCAATATGCAGGAGCATTATCATGATGAAACCACCAGGTGTCATGACGTGATTTTGGTCTTAAGTTTATAAGGCCTTTATTTACTTTGGAGAAGAATGTATTACTGTAACTGCCTTCCGTATATCCAGCAACACAGCTGTGGTAATTCCTCGTTTACCGAAGAAGACGACGATTTTTTTTTTCTGTCGATCGTGCTGTTTTTACCACACCCGCAAAGGTTTTTAAAAAGCCATACTTTGGTTAGAGATTTATAATAGTAAAGTCATGTTTCCTCCCCTTGAGGTGATTAAATTCGTTTGTGGCGTTGCGTTAGAATTAACGCAACGCTAGTTTGTAGGCAGGGTGTTTGGTATAGTGATCATTTTGTTTTTGTTTTGGAAAAACGTAAACAACTTGCCAGATCTCAAAAATCAAAATCAGGAAATTATTTTGAAAATGTAATAAAAGTATTAAAAAAAATTGGTTTTTATGTTAATATAGGCCACATCGATTTAAATATAAACATTTATTGATATTTTACCGAGTATTTCACCTACGTTGGAAAATTAAGCGGGAAGCGAAGAGCGGCTGTGACGTCACCATGGGTGCTGTTTACGTTCATTTGGCCATATGAACTTTTAGTGTAGTTTGGACCAGAGAGGACAAATAAACATTCGTTCTTGGGTTTGAGTTTGACCTTGGTAGACAGATTCGGCAAACCGAGCCATTCCCTGTAGTATATAATCGTTGGCCTGTGCGATCTGTTTACAAAAACTCTTCCGCCCATCCCTTTGATTATATTAAAACCACAAAGTGTTTTTTCACTTTAATTCTATCCAAGAATTTGTTGGTTTGGGGCGAACACATAGAATCAGATTGCTTCAGTAATATGTGGCACTTGGTAACCCATGTTGCTCTTTGTTTGTCAGTTAACAAGTGACAAACAATAGATAAACAAACCTTGCGATGCTTTAAATGATCATGAAGTATTAGGTGTATTTCCCCGTATGCCATACGTCTATTTTCTTCAATTATTTTTTACTGCCTCAATATTCTTTTGAGTCATCACCTCAACAGGTCGGCCTGAATGTTCACTATTCTCCAGTTTAAATATTCATCTTTGTATTTGGTTAAACCACCGTGCAACTGTCTTAAGGGATGGATAAGCTTACCAAGTACTTGGTTTATTTCAGCATAACACTCATGTCTGTGCTGCTAAACTCCATGGAAAAATGTACAAAAAAATGACGTGATAATCTCGGTTCCAAAGTGTTGCCATTTTAAAACTATTTTCTGCTGTATTTTAGACATTACTAAACTTTAACAAAAAAAATTTGATACTCACGACCAACTTACGATACTTTGGCTCGAAATAAAAGGTAACCAAATTTTGACAAATTATCTACTATAGATGATATGCTGTTCTTTGCCCCCTCCACCCATTAAAACCTTCTTTTAAAACCAAAACAATTTTTATAGTAAGTAAAGTCCGACCCGTCGACAAATCAAACCGAGATTGGAATGAACATATTTTATCTTCGTATCTTCCATGCCATCCACGCCGAACTTGCCCATCTCTCTCTAACAAAAATTGATTGTTGAACAGGCCGGTACTAGTATCAGTTCGGATCATTATATGTTTTCCTATTTTAGTTTAATTCTTGATGCAGTATTTTGAATGGACCCCAAATTAAGCGCTGTTCCAAATAAAATCGAATACGCTTTACCAAAAGTTAGAGGTTCCTGAAAATATTATTTTTGTAGAAGACTACACCGTGTACACACAACACATAAGGTCTGTTCGTTATTCAGTAATATTTTACACTATTTTACACGTTTTGGCCCACCTAGTCCTAAAATACACCTTCCAAAAAGTTAAAAAATCAGGTTTTTTTTTAAATTTTTTAATACTTAGATTTATATTGCATAAGTTTTTAAAAATATCGTAAGAACCGTTTTCGAGATATTCCGAAATGAACGCAAAGCTTTCATACATGACAGATATTGACAATGTTAATTATGCACTAACTAGAGCTACCTTAATCTAATTTTAATAAAAAAAATAAACCTTAATTGTCCTACTTTTATTTAGTTTTATTCAACATCAATTTGAAAAGTTTGGAGTCTCCCCAGGTGAACTGTAAAGGACGCATGAAAGTGACACTTTATATTGTTCTTTATATTGTCTGTATTTCTCGAAACAAGCCGTAAAGATACCAAAAAAAGAGGCTTCTTGCAATTTGCCGGTGGCACGAGAAGGAAAAAAGGGATCTTTAATAAGGCGAATTAAATGTTCCAATAAGAACATTTACGTTGGAAAACGGAGTCCTTAAGACAATCTCTGCTCAACTGGAGTTCTATGGCTCATTTGTTATACACCCTGTGTTTTCTTCGTTATTTAAACTTTATCTTCTGCTTCAGATATCCTGCCGGCCCCACCGTATTTATTAAAGAAAATAATGTTATTTATTACATGTTCCAATATGTAGATAGGTAGATATCAGCAGAAGAAATTAAACAATATTAACATTATACGGTCGATTTAAAGTAAACTGGAATAAGTTTTATTTACCAAGTGGCGCCTGACATTTTTACCGTCTTGTAGATAATATTAGAATTTAATTGGTACTTATACAAGTGACAGTCTATGTATATTATTGGCTTTCCTAGAGAATGTAATAAAAAGAAGAACCATTAACGGCACAGTAGCTGGCAAATGAAGTAAATAATTGCGTTAAACCTCTATGTTTATATATTTGTAAGTAGATCGGTTTCACACGGTACTTAGCGGCAGTTGCAAGTTAGTTAAGCCAAGAAAGGCAAAACATATAAATACACCAGTTTTCGTACTAAAGCCATCAGTAGCAGTGATTATTTGGTACCTAAATTTTTTTGCTGTTCCAAGCAAAACTCAAAAAATGATTTGATAGTTATTTTGAACTTACAGTGTCTGTTATTCATTATTTAAGGTTTTATAGATTTTTTTAATCAAAGTGTTGCTGTTCTATTGCAAAATTACCTATAATTTATTTGTGATAACATATCTGCAAAAAAGTCAAAATTCTTTTTAAATTTGCTGATGTATCGACAACTGACAATATGATGATACACCGATTTTCCATCGGCATCTGTCGATCACTATACCTTTACACCATCATGAGGGCGGTTTAAAACTGATGCCGCACTTTTTAATATTTTGTTAAGAACGTCATCGTTTTAACGCCAAAAAGCTTGATATTTTTAAAAACCATAAACTATTTTTATGCCGTAAAATGCCAAGAAACATCCTTGTTTACTGCATCTGCAGATAGTATGCGTACCTACTTATCTGTCTTCTTTAATCAATCATCTACAATAACTGATATACGTCTATTAGAAGGACTGCAGAGCCAAGAACAATGCTTTAGTGAAAGACCGTAGGAAAGAAGTTTGGTAAGGAGCCCATCATGATTGATCTGATCAAATGCTTTGGATATCAAGGGATTTGTTCCAGTTATGTGAGACAAAGGAAAGAAAATTAGCTGTAGATCTTCTGTGACGGAACCCATACTGTCTTTCATGTTAAATTTTGTGTTTTTCCAAATACTTTAAGACTTGGTAATTAATGTTTTTTTTCATTACTTAAAAAAAAAAACTACAGTTTGAAGAGACACTTTTGCATCCTTTTTTGGGGAGAGGTTGCACACGTGTAGCTTTCAGCTCTCCAGAATAATGCCCGTGACGTAAGAGATTTGCTAAAGGCGAGTTAGGATCGGTGCAAGCCCGGGAGCACATGTTTTTAAGTCGATTGCCGGTATGCCATCCAGCCCAGACGATTTTTTGGTATTAAGAGACATTTTATGAGGAACATGAACTGTTGGAAGAGGAAGATTGATATAAGGATCAAGAGTAGAATTGGCAGCAAATTGCTTGGCAAATAGTTCCCTGTGGATGTTGGTATAGACACTATGGCATGAAAAAGAAAGTCCATTTTACACCTTTAAAACGATGTCCGGGTAAAGTATGTAGTGTTAATAGTCACAGAGATATGACATTTAAAAACTGAGGAAGTAGTCCATAACACAGAATATGTTGTAGAGAATAAAATAAAACACAGTATTTCACCAAATAAATTGTTTTATTGACGAGTCATAGACCTCTAGGGAGAGAGGGACATGTTTCTCCTATACAGATTGTCATTATCAGCCTAAATACAACATTATTTTTTAAGAAAGATGAACAAAAGCCAATTATTTCAAGAAAAGTTGACAAATTACAAAAGAGTCAATTTTCTTAATTATTTTTCTTTCTTTAATTTTTATGTTAAATTAAAATTAAAATTTGTCATCTTTTCTTGTAATAGTTGGCTTTTGTACTTTTCAGGTTATGATGTATTTAAGCTAATGATTATCATCTCTATGGAAGAAACAAACATAATATCCTTTCTTCTTAGAGCTCTATGACTCGTCAATAAAACTACTTATGTCGGGAAAGACAGTATTTTGTTTCATTCTGCACAACACCAGAAAATATTGACTACTTCCTCAAGTTTAAAATGTCATATCTCGGTTACTAATAATTCTACATACTTTACCCAGGCACCGTTTTAAAGTTCGTAAAACAGGATTTCTTTTTTATGCCATATTGTTTATACCAAAAACCACAGGGAAAAGAAAAATATTAAAAAATAGAAAAAAAAACCGTGGAAGTAGCCAACTTTGACAAATCATCTCTCGGTTTTTGCAAATTCAAAAGACTTTTACCAAAAACCTAAATTCCCGTGAAGAAAAGTTATGGATCAAAATCTTGAAAATAAAAAAATGCATTTTTTTGTTTTTTCTTGCTTGGTTTTTGAAATATATGTTTAATAAATTCAACTCTATCTCCACCTCTTAAAACGGTAGCACTCTGTGGTTTTTCCATGATTTAAGGTCAATTGAACATATGAAACGGTAAATTTTCTTTAACGCTAAATTTTGTTTCTATAGTTCATAGTCAATAGCCCAATATGTATATGGGTTATAATCCCATGTAACTAACATTTCAACATTAAATAGTTTCTTTACTCTACATGACTTTGTCTAATTTTACACTCTGTTTAATCGAGATTTTTATTGCAAATTTTCCAAACATCAAATGTATTTATGATTTATCAAAGAGAGTTAATCATTCGGCTCATCAAAATGTTTTACTTTACGAGTTCCATCTGCTGGTCCAAATTATTTTATTGCCACTCCAATTTTCGGTTATTTACGACCTATAAACAATAAGCCGTAAATTCTTATAAATGATCAATTAAAAGATCACATACAACAGTTATATTTTTTCAATAATTTCAATTGAGACAGGAAATAATCAATAGTCATTAGAATTGAATTCAATCATCGACTCGTTATAAACCAAAAAATATTTGAATTTTATTCAGATTAGAATATGGGTACGGGATTAACAAGGCCTTAGCCTTCTAGTCAATAAAACTTAACAAGTATTTGGTGAGATGCCATCTAATTACACTGCGATAGACCAGCTTGTTTTATGGATTTTAGGACTGGCGTAAACCTAGATTCTGAATGTAAAACCTACCGTTATGTAGCTGCGGCCTGGTAACCTTCTCTTTATGCCCTAGAGTGAAGTGTTGCCATTTGATGCCGAAATGAAATCACATTAGTGAAAAACGTTAGACCTTTACCAGAGTGGTTTCGTGTTTTGGTATGTTATTATTATGAAACTTGCAATAAATGTTTCATCCTAGCGCAAGGCCATAATGACATTTGCCTTTTAGTAGACACAATAGATATGTCTTTCATCATAAATAAAAAAAAAGTAAAATGGCCATCTTGTTTTTCTGCAGAATCTGGAAGAACGATACGACATAAAACTAACATTTTCTTAATGGAACTCCTTGGTTCCTTTTTAAAAGACTATCCTTTTTTTAATGTTTCAATAAAAAGGATTTTGTATTAATTTTTAGGAACAACATAATTAATTTAATCATATGTTTTACTTTTACAAATATGTATTAAAAGTAATAATAAACGCTAGACTTTAACAGAGTATTGACTTTTTGTGTTTGGTAATTTTAGGGATTTTTGTCACTTTTTTATACTCTAATTAAAAAAAAAATTTCTCATATAAATTATATTAATTATATTCTTACTAAAAATTAATTCAAGATCCTTTTTATTGAAACGCCTAGAAAAAACTGAGAAGCTTTTAAGAACCGACTGATAAATGAGATGTCCCAGAAAATGTTATTTGTTTGTCTTTTTTGTTTCAATTTAAACCATTTTATTATTCATTTAAATTTTGCAAAAAAATACACAAGATGGATTCTTCTTCTTCCTGGGAGCCGTCTTGATTCACTACCGGAGGCAGCGCAGCCTCTTGCGCTTCTTGTGCTTAATCTCCCATTATCTTTTATATCAATCCTCCCATTAGTCTTGTTCCTTCTACAAGTCTGTATAACCCCGAGGCTGGTTGGTTGATATATTCCTGTGGGCTCATTTTCGGTTGCCCCAATAATGCCTGTCTTTTGTGATTCAACACTTCACATTCGCACAGCATATGGTAGGCTGTTTCTTCTCCCTCGTCGCACATTCTGCAACATGGGTTTCCATTGTATGAGCCTATCCTTTGTATGTGTCCTCTTAGGTTGTTGTGCCCTCTTAGCAACACTACTGATATGCGAAGTCTTTTCCTAGTTTGTCTTGGTAGTTCTTCCTTCGTTCTTTTGGATGGGCCCCTTATGAAGCCCTTTCTATGTCTTATTCTACCGAGGTTCTCCCAGTACTCCTTGTGTTTGTTTCGGATCCATTCCCTGGTTTGCCCTCGTGCTGTGGTTTTGGTCACTCCAAGGGCAGGGTCTGGTCCAAAATATGGTGTGGATGATCCATGTCTGTCCGCAAGATGGCTAATTCACGTTGTTCAAATGCGAAAAAAGCTACAAATACGGTTTTTCAGTTCTCGTTAGATGATCCTGTACCGGGTGTCCAAATAAGAAAGGACGCCGGCTGTATCTTGGAAACTATTTATCGCACAGCGTTGGAAAAAATATTTTTGTAAAGATGGTCAAGAAAATAGCTGGAAATTATTTTCAAGTGTCTAAAACTACCGCAAGGTGGCGCAACCAATTCTGCATCAGTTTGGTTGTGGCCTTTTTGTCGTATTTCCAATAATAAGGGTGGGGAAAGATGATAAAGTTGCAATTTTCAAATAGCTTTATCTCCCACATCTTTTATCGAAAGTGGGTACTCATTTGAAAAACAATTTAAAGCTCTTTTAAATGTCATCCCTTTTGGTGTCGGCTAGTTTGTGGTTCACCAACTAAAGGGCTTTGTTTAAGGAAAACTAGTTTTTTTTCGAGATTTTCTCGAGAAACTTGAATACGACGATATGATTTTTTATTATAGGTTTAGAAGGGGAAACCAAACTGATGCAGAATTGGCTTGAGTTTTTGCTGATCAAAATTGTACCTAATACTAGCTAATTTTGGAGAAAAAAGTTTTTTAATTTACGGTTGCGGTTGCGCCATCTCGCGGGAGTTTTAGAAACTTAAAAACCATTTCCAGCTATTTTTCTTGACCACTTTTATCAAAAATATTTTTCCCTCACGCTGTGCGATTAATGTTACGAGAATCGCACACTCCACCCAAATAATAATTATACTAGAGAGCTAGTTTTAAAGAGTGTTTTTTTTTAAATACTGGCATACATAAGAAAAATAATTACCATTATTTACAGAGATATTTTTCTACCTTGTTAAAAATTTACTGGCACTTCAATTTTTCCATTGTGCAATAAAGTTCATTAAAACGGCAAATGCGTATTACTCTTTATCGTTTTTGTCCTTTTTAAGAAAATACCAAGGAATGCTAATAAACATTACGAAAAAAACCTGCACATGCACAATAAATTTTCTCTCTCTCTCGCGGTTTTTTAAATGCCAAGAAATAATGTAATTTCAGAATTCTTTCAGCGGTATTATTACGTGGTTGACCTCCGTTAATTTTACAAAGAACTATTTGCAAGTAAAATAACCTTTATAGTTTTAGAGTCAATTTGTGACTAATACGGATTAGTTTCTGGGTAATTAATAAACTTGGTTAATACCGGAAATCGTTATTAATATCTTGATAGTGTACTGCGTCTTATAGTTCTGGAAACTTGTTTGTTTTTTGATAACCTAATTTATTGGCAGTTATTTGATAGTAATACTAGGCATAGCCATAGCTATACTAACGTTTTAAACGAGTATGACTACGGTTATATCTATGATTTCATCAGTTAAAAATTCTATTGGATAATAATTATTCGCTGAAAATGACCAGTATAAACGTTTCGTACTCAAGTTCTCGTTTTGTTGGACTGGTCTATTGGACCGATCGTACGACGGTAAACTCGATGGTGATACACAGGATTTAGATTCAAATTGACATGTTATGTTTTTTTTTGTTTTAAAAAAGTTTTTAAAAGTTAAAAGTGCCAATAACAAACCCATAAAAAACTAAACAAAAATGGAGGTTAAGTCGTGACGCAACTTTTTACCGTTTAAAAGATCAATTTGTTTCGTATTCATATAGATTTTTATTAAAAAAAGACCTATCATGCAAGAAAGAAAACGAGATAGCAAGTATTGTGTTCATTTATGTTTAGAAAAAGTAACATAGCTCAAAAAAAAAATGAGCTTTTTTCACACATTTCAATATTTATGTTTGATGACGATTTGATTAAGGTTTACGTACTAGTACAGTAACGGCCATTAAATCTTAGGCAATTCTTTTTCCCTTTCGTAAAATAGGCTAATGCCACCTTCTACTGAATATAAATACCTGTTGAAAAACCTAATAAAGAAACAGGTGTCCATTGTCACTGTCTAAAAATATTTTTTAAAATGCCAAACTTAACTTTGGATCAAAAAGTATTAATAATTCATTATATTAAGCAGAGAGGATGGCCAGAAAGGGATGTGGCGGAAGAGCTTAACATCCCAAAGAGTACTATTCATTTTGTTAAAAAAACATGGCAGGAAACACACTCCTTTAAGAGAAGAGCTGGAAGTGGTCGCCCCAAACTATCGAATCAAAAACAAGACAATAATTTAGTTAATGTTTTGAGAAACCAACCATTTAAATCTGTAGTTACAGCAAAAACGGAAAGCAATTTCCCAGCATCGGTTAGAACGGCAGGGCGAAGAATAAGACAAATATCCGAATTGCGCTGCCTCCCGGCAGCCTTAAAACCGTTTTTAACAAATGCAAATAAAGAACAACGTAGTGGATTTGCTTTACAATTTTACTTGGAACCTCCGATTTTTTGGAAAAATATAATATTCACCGATGAAAAAGTGTTTCAGTCGTGCTATAATGGGATACTTAAGGTATACAGGCCTTAAGGAAATCTCTGATTTTTTTTTGGTCGTTTTCTCAGACTAAGGTTTCGAGTCATGTCACTTTTCTCCGTGGTGACGATATCTGTTTAAAGTCAAGCCTGTCAGTTTATAAAAATCTAATATAGTTTAAAAAGTTATCCTATACGGAAAATACTAGAAGAAAATAAGGCAAATTATAATCAATAATTTACCATTTTAACCATCATAACTTCTTCATAAACCAGCTGTATTAAGGAGAATAAGGTTTATTTCCATTAAGCAATGTTATAACGTTTAGAATGTACATCGTATAAATAAGCCAAGTTCAATCCCCTGCAATGATAAAATTACCAGCTGCAAATAGGCCGTTTTTAAACAGCTTAAATATTTGTGTCACCATTTAACAGTTTGCACCATTCTCTTCTGCCTTGCTTGAAGACAAATGTCCTTAATATCTTATTATATGGAGATTGTCGTGAAACACTGTGTCTTAAATTATATCCAACGTCTATGGCCACTATTTTTTCTTGTCTTACTTCTGTTAAAGATCGTTTGGGTCGACTTAACCCACTTCAAATTAATTTACCTGACTAATAAGATATTTTGAATTTTAAGAATGAATTTTCTTACTTTGTTGTGAAAACTGTTTTTTTTTAATTATTAAATAGGGGTGTGCGAATAATTCGAACTTACGAATTATTCGTACTAAATCGATTATTATTTGATTCAAAATTCGAATCAAATAATTCATATTTTCAAATTATTCGAAAATTATCGAATAATTCGAAAAATATCGAATGATTTGAAATGTTTTGAAGAATTCCTAAAATTTTGAATAATTACAGAATTAGAATTATTTATAATTATACAGGGTGATTGGTAAGTAGAGGCGAAAAATGAAGACCCGAATTAATTTTTTAATTTTGAATCGAAAACCAAGAATACTTTTTTTGCAAATTTTCCTTCGTTTCCAAGATATTTCACTATAAAGTTTTGCAAAGAAAAAATTTTAAATCACATTGTATCGCTAATCTTAGTTGGCGCTTTCAAACTATTACGTCATATGAAATCAAGTTTGACCTTTGTCAAAAGTTAGACACTTGTCAATCTGTTATTGAAAAAAATCACAAGAAAATGGTAAGAATACGGTAATATTGTTTTTCTACTCCTATATTAGTAAGAACCTAATTACACACGTCTACTTTATCAGTAAATTCTAATTACAAACACTATCGAAAAAAACTTCGTAGGGCAGTTATTAATATATATATATATATATATATATATATATATATATATATATATATATATATATATATATATATATATATATATATATATATATATTATATATATATATATATATATATATATATATATATATATATTTATATATATATAATATATGTAGTAAAGTTCACAAAATTACGGAGCCCCAAAATTTGAATTTAATAATTTTAGAAGTCTATAAACAAAATAGCATCGCCTTGACAACGCAAATGTTTGATTATTATTTGTATTTTCACTTAAAGTTAATAATCTTTGCTTATTATAAAAACCTTAAACATAAAGTATGTAAATCTTAGTTGGGCGCTTTCAAACTATTACGTCATTGAAACAGTTTACCTGTCAGTTAGACACTTGTCAATCTGTTATTGAAAAAAATCACAAGAAAATGGTAAGAATACGGTAATATTGTTTATGTGTATTGTGAGTTTTCCAACAACAGATTGACAAGTGTCTAACTTTTGACAAAGGTTAAACTTGATTTCATATGATGTAATAGTTCGAAAGGGCCAACTAAGATTAGCGACACCCACAATGTGATTTATTTTTTTTTGGCAAAACTTTATAGTGAAATATCTCGTAAACGAAGGAAAATTTGCAAAAAAAGTATTCTTGGTTTTCGATTTAGAATTAAAATTAATTCGGGTTTTCATTTTTCGCCTCTACTTACCAAGCACAGTGTATATACTGACATCGGCCGTGAAAAGAAAATAAAAAAATTGGGTAAAAAAATTACAAACTATTGAACAGTTCCAAATTATTTAAATATTTACAAACGATCTGGAAGCTTTAAATTATTCAAAATATTAACGAATAATTTAAAATATTGACGAATTATTTAAAGGTTTCTTATTGTTCGAAATTTTTAAAATTATTCAAAATTTTCGAATAATTCGAATAATTCGAATAATTCGAAAAAACATGACGCAAGTTATTACAAAAGTGCTACGGAATCCTAAAAAGAACATGTAAAACCACTTCTTATTTCATAAATACATTGTTTTATAATATGTTTTTTAATAAATTTTGTCCTATGAGATGGCACTAATAGATTAGTCGTTTTATTTTTCTAAAAATATTAGTACTTTTTTATAAACAAGTGTGCTGTTTCTTGTAGATCTGTCAACTTATTCATCTATTTACAGCGGTTCAAAGTTGATGTGCCAGAGTATTTTTTACAATAGAAAAAATTGAATCGTACAATAAATAATTCTTAGTTTAAGAACGCGTAGCACCACAACAAATTCGTAAACGATTGTTAAAAATGTATAAGGATTTTTCAACATTAATCAGAACAGAAGAAAGATGGGTTACTACATTAAATCGTGGTCGTGCAAGTCTCAAAGACAATCCACGTGAAGGACGTCCAAAAAGTGGATTAAAATCAGAAATCGTAGCAAAAATGTATGGTTTTGGAAGTTCGTCCATTAATCGACAAAGATTTATTATAAGTCCTGGGTATTTCATTAGTCTGCGTGAACAATAGTTTTGGGTCTCAGGAAGCGATGTGCACAATTAATGCTGCATTCGCTAACAATGGAACAAAAACACATCTGAATGCGACTTTCTCAGCAACAATTAGAGAGTTTTAGAAAGAATAAAACGGATTTTATACGTTTGTTTTATTACTATGGATAAAACTTGAGTCTACCACCATGATCCTGAATCGCAACAAGGGTTAAGGGTCCAGGAAACGATCAAGAAGATGTTATCAGTCGTTTTTTGTGATGCAAAATAAAATTTGTTTTGTAGACACCTCCAAAAACTGGTAAACCAAAAGTCAGGCTATTACTGTAATCTTTTGGACCAGCTGGATGTAAAAGTTCGTAAGAAAAGATCTAGTTTACAGAAGACAAATATACTTTTTTTATCAAGACATCGCACCTTCTCACACATCCCAAAAACCCATCGCAACAATCAGTGAATTAAGGTAAGAATTGTTGCAATATCCACCCTATCCACCATATCTAGCTCCCTTTAACTTATGGTTGTTTTGATATAACATTTATTCGTAGAAAACGATTTTCATGGAAAAAAGGGGTAATTGCAGCCGTGGAAGCGTATTTTGACAGACTTGGGATTGTCCCTTCAGGAAGATTATAATAAATAATAAAATAAAAGAACATATTACTCATTTAAATTCACACGTAGACTATTTTTTCTCATATCTACAAAGTATGATGCCTGCATTATCTAGCCTATTATTCAAAAAATACGTCAACACATACATTTTTTTACCGAACAATGGTTTCACAGATAATTACACGATAAAAAATATTGCGACACAAGCTAGTACTTTGGAGACCTAATAAAATAAGAACATAAAAGGCGTTTTACTTTCATCGTGTGTTATCAAGATTACCCGAAAAAAAGTTATTACCTGGAGTTGATTAAGAAAACTTATTATGTATATAGGATATTCATTAAAGTTTCTCTTTGTCGGACCAAAGAAGAATACGACTATGCTGCACATAGTTTACAATAAAGCAAACAAAAGAGATTATTGTTAAAAAATGGGAGTGACAAAGATAAAAGACGCGTGTGCTATAGTAGAATAGGAAATTTGAAGTGCATACAAAGAACAAGGTCAACAACCGAAAATATTTGGAAATCATATTAGAGACCATAATTTTTTATTTACAGTATCAATTAGCTAGCGTATGTTAATAGATATATACAAGGTAACAAGTCATAAAAGCTCTGGATAAAAGTTGGGGCTTGATCTTGGTGAAGGTCAATAACACAAAAACCCTGTTTTGATTGTATAAATTAAAAAACAGAACTTCCTTTCAAAAAATGTTTATTACACAGGGTGTTCGAAAAACAGGTACATGTAAAAATTTAATCACTAAGGCCCGGTTGTACAAACAATGGTTCAACAGAAGTTTTCTTGAACTGCAGTTCACTTGTCAATACCCCCCAAAATTTAAACAACTTGTAAAAACTCCCAGTGGCTAGAAATCGTAAAGCAATGCATACCATTTCAGTAGGAATTAGTGCAGGGTTTTTTAAAAAAAAAAAGAACATTTAAACTTAAAATTAAATGTAATTAAACAATATAAATCTTACTTATCTGTAACAGATGAAATTTGTTTAAACATTTCATCTATATTAAATCTCACAGCTTTTTTTTTAAACCCTATATCGGGTTAAATTATTTGTCATTCAAATATTTAAATGATTTGGTCTATTTCTGTATATTTATGGGGCTTGAGAGTGTGCAACATTAATAAGTTATTCTAAAAATCCTTGTCGTCTGTCATATCATTTCATACAAGATGAATTTCTAATTATAAAAACCGAATAGGTATCAACTTTAAACATAAATATAAAAAAAATTTTTAAAAACACAAGGTAATCTGTCAGAAGAGTGAGGTTAAAAATTTCTAAAAGGAGTTGAACTCATCTTAAACGCCCAAAATTTGGGGACTTCAAGATCAACCACAGTTCCCGTCTGAACCGGCTTTGTACAACGATTTTTTTCCGTTGAACCGATGATCAGCGTGAACTTCGGTTAAACGTCCATTGTACAACCGGGCCTAAGTCCGACTGACTCCTGGCGTTTAAAGGGGTTAACGTTTTTAAACTCTTTTTTGCATTTTTTAAATTTGATTTTCTAAATGCAAAACCTTTTTAAGATAATTGCGTAAAAATTTAAGAGAGTTCGGAGCAAAACTAACGAAGATATAGCGGTAAGTAAGATAAGTAGGTAGTAGTTATTTTTTAGGTAGTAGTTATTTAAAAATAACGTCCGTGGTGGCACTACCGCGATGTTTAAAAGGTGCTGTGAAATGCAACATTTGCATGTTTCAGTGCTTGGACAACAAAACTGGGAAGAAATGGGTTAAACACGGGAAAACCCGGCACTCACGGTACTTGGGTACTTAGGATTATATATTATGTATACAGTGTGTCCCGGGGTGGGGAATTTATACGAAAAAATGACTTTTGGGGGGAAATTTGTTTCTCCCCCGCTTGATTAAAATATAAAATTTACAATTTTTTTTTTAAACATGCCTTATACGGCATTTTTAAATTTTATGAGTAGGTAAAGTAGTATTTCTAGGCAAGATTTAAAAAAGTTTATAAGAAAAAGTTTTTTTGAATGCAAAATTATCCCCGAATCCAAATTTCATAACCATGGGGCCATTTGATTTTTACGTTTTGTTTACCAATTAATTTTTTTTTCATATTTAATAGGAAATAAAATTTAAACGAAAAAAATCAAAACCAGGTTATAAAATTCTTTTGGGAAACATTCTAAAAACTTTTTTTTTAAATTTTTTAAATCTTGCCTAAAAAACATTTCCTCCAAAAATTTTAAAAAAATGTCGTATAAGGGGATGTTTTTTTAAAAATAAAAATGCAAATTTTTTTTTTTAATAAGCAGGGCGGTTTTAAAGGCTTTCAACCCAAAAAATTTTTGGTTTTTTTTACGTATAAATTCGCTCACCGGACACTTTAATCCGTAGGACATAATATACATATATAATAATTCTTCGTGAGCTGTCACAAAGATTAAAAAAAGCCGATAAAACTTGCTTAAAAACACAAATTTTTTAAAGTTCAAAACTTTAAAGCGTTTTTCTCACAACTTACTTTTTCAAAGTCGGTGCCCCTTATAACTTCAAAACTACTGCACCGATCCTTTTAAAATTTTGAACATTATTTTTGTGCATAATTTATGTTCCCAAAAAGTGAAACATTGAAATTTCGAAAAACCCCTTTCCGCGTTACCTGGGAAAGAAAATTATTCAAAAAGAGGAAAAATTTTAAATTTTTTTGATTTCAGATGATCCAGCACTTAATGTGTAATGATGGACATCGCAATTCAACTTTTTTCCAAGACGCTTCCAAATAATTGCTGCCATTGCCGTATTTTTTAATATTCTTTAAGAAAATTTAACCTAAAAAATGGAAAAAATATAAGCAACTAATTGAACTTTTAATTCAAGACCATAATAGATAGGTACGTAGTTTTGTACCCTAAAGACAAGAAGAATTTTTGGGAATGAAATTTAGAATAATTGTGGATAAAACTTGGTCTAATTTTAGATATTAATACTTAAAGACGACATTTTTGGATAGGAACGTTGTCCTTATTTTACATAAGCGTTTTGCTGGGATCTTTTCTTTTTCTAAGTTTAGTGAGTGGAAAAAATTCTGCTCATTTTAAATTAAAAAAATTTAATGACCTTAGAAACTCAGGTTCAATCAGATTGTAATTTTCTAAAATACCCCAAAAATATACGATATTAACGCTTCTGCTTCGGGGCGTTCCGAGTTTAATTGGGCAGTTTTTTAAAGTTTTCACTCTAATCACCCAGTAATGGTAAAAAAAAAGAGTTGTAAAAAATCTTTTCGATAGAATTAAAATAATTTGTCTTGATTAAAACAAAGAAAATGAAAAAGATATTTTAGTTCAAACTAATTATTCTCTTGATTTTATAAACAAATGCTTTCTAAAATTTGAACAACCAAATTTAGGACAAAATCAAAATAGACCTATTACAAATCTATTTTTACTATATATTCTTGGCTTATCAAATAAAATTCAACGAATAGGTTTAAAAAATTTAATATTCGCACTATCCTTTTAAAAAAACAAAACACCATTGGGCCCAAGTAACAAAAACAAAACCAAAAAAAATATAAACGAACAACAAAAAAGTTATTTATAAGATCCCTTGTGAATGTAATAAATTTTATTAGGTGAAACTTCCAGACCATTAGCCAAGCGCATAAAAGAACATAGAACATAATTAGAAACACAGAATTCCACAAATCAAAATCTGTCAAAAAGGGATTTGATAATAACCATCATAATAAAACTGGGAAAACTTCTAGCATTTTAGCAAAGGAAACTTGTTCAAAAAAACGTAAAATAAAGGTAAGTGCATTTATTTTATTAAATAAAGATGGATGTGTAGCATCAATATCTGTTACTTTAAAACATGGTTACCTATGCTTGATGCTGAGTAAATTCAGGTAAACTTAAAATCAATTAACACACCATATCACCCACCTTTTTTTTGTTTTTTTTTTAATACTATACAGACACCAGTTAAATAAATCTAATGCCATTTATTACAAAACGTCATGAAAAAGTAAAGAAGGTATCAGAATTTCCTAAGTTTTTAGATCAAAAATTTGTTAAAAATTAGTTTAATTTTTTGTTTCAGTTTCTATCTTGACAACGGTGGCCGAATTAATACGTAGATTAATATTTGTCATTTTTTGAGTTTTTTGGGGGTTTTCTTTTTTTGTTGCAGGCGATCTGCAAGTTCATAGGGGTCAATAGGGCTGGAAAGGGTCACCTTGTATACCCCGGGACCTGGACCGAAGGGGTCCCATTTTCCAAAAAGTAGTAAGGCGAGTATCCCAAATAAAACAAACTAAAACATGAATCCGCTACAAAACTATAGAACATATTTAGAACCTACGCACATATCATATTTTAGGTTTCTACTCTCTTGGGAAGTGCCCCATAATTTTAATAAGGCAATGAGTTTAATTTTAATAAGTTAATAAGTCAGTCAGAGGTAAAATGGGGATTTTTAAAATCGAATATCTCAGAAACCACTTGACATAACTTTCTTAAACAAGTTACTAGAATACTTATGTGAATTTCCATACCAAATCTCTTACCCTTACGGGGAACAATAACGAAGATATGATAGAGGGAAAAACACGCTGATACGTTTCTTGGCCTGACGCACTACCAATTAGATCTAGAAATATAAATTATTCCAGCAAAGTTTTAAAATTCCGTTACTTGTCTAGCCCAACAAATAACATAGCCTCACGCCAGCAGAACAATAAATTGAAATATCTATATAAACATTGCAAAAATATCGCGTAGAAAAAATCCTTGAAGATAAGCAAAACCTATACTTAACAACATTATCGGCACCCACAGACTCAAGGGTATTGACACAGCCTCATTTTTTCAAACTAATATTTATCCTGTCACAATCACTAAAATGGTGTTGACATTTCTTTTTATTATGTACTGCACGTATTATAATATGTATAATATGTATGATATTCGTGTTTTAATAAATTTATGTTGGCCACACCCGAATATTTACTTTTCAGGAAGTATATCAAATTAAATTGACATTGCTTTTAAAATTTACCGTATGTTGTGTTTGTTTAATCTAAATTTCGTCAATTGAAATTACTCAATCGGAATCTTGTCGGAGCCGAAATTTCTTCTGGCAGACACTATTTGAGCGGAATGAAAGTGAATAATTAAAATCTTTGAACCCGCGTTAAGTGGCACTTATTTAATAATTCCACATTATAGCTGTGTCTACGTGGGTGTCAAGTCTGTTTACTATTTTTAATTTTGGCCTAGTTAAGGTCTTCAAACTTTTATTAATGACATTGCCTAACTTTGAAGGATTAACTTCATTATGGAAATGTATTAGTTTGCTTTTTATAATTATCTTTTTTTTCTTAAACAGAGTCTTATCATAAATTAGAATACTATTAAATAATCTACTAAACCATTTCTTTAACGATTTTTTTAAAAGCGTCTTAATTTTCATTTGTTATCGTAAAAAAGTCTGAAAATACTCAGCCTTGACTTATCGGCGGTCAAGTTTTGCAAAATAAAGAATCATTTAATCTTATGGGGTCAACCTTCGAGAACGGTTCTACATACAGGCTACAGCAGCTTCAAAAAAGGTTGGATCCCTCTTTCCAGCAAGAAAGTATTTCTCCTCTTCTAACCTGTATACTAGAGTGAAACACTTTTTCGAATTCGAATTGGAATACCTGGAAAAACTTGCTTACATAAATGGTAATAATACCCATGATTTTGCAAGTTCTAGATCAACAGCTTGAGGCCCCACCAGAGACGAGAAATTTCATTTTTTCATAAAATTTATAAAAAAAGAACTTGCACGTCTTTGGCGGAGACTCAAGCTGTTGAGCTGGAACTTACAAAATAAGAAGTATTATTAACATTTATAAAAGGCAATTTTTCCAGGTATTTCAATTTGAAATTCGAAAAAACAATTCATATAAGAGTGTCTCACCCTACTGTATACTCTGTATCAGACCCTGTCTCGAATATAGTCTATATTATCTAAGGGATAGCGTCTTCGACAACTCTTAGCATACTTGATTCCATTCAGAGAAGAGCCGTTCCCTGATTAATGATTTCACTCTTACAAGAAAGATTTCTTCTCTTGCCCACCGATAAGATAGGTGAGACCTATCGCTTTTGCTATAGGAATTTTCACTGATTCTGTTTTGAGTAATAGGTCATTATGATTCATTCCTCAATGTAGAATCTTTGGGTCTCGAGTTAATAAACTATATTTTACTTCAGTGAAGATACCCATGGTTCGTAAGTACTTAGGCCAAAACGAGAGCCAGACTTTTCAATTTGTTTTATCTAAAAAGTAAGACATTGGACCCACACCAATTAAACCCAAAACCACCAAACACCAAAACTAATCAGAACACTTTGGGGAAAAAGTCATTTTGAAATTTGCGAAGAAAAGTTGATTTTTTTGAAAGCACCCCCCACCCAGTAAAAATTGGACTTTTAAAAGCAAATTCTCTATTTGTGTGTTTTTCGTAAATTTCATTCAATTTTATTTTCCAATTCCAAATTTCTAACAAGAAAACAAGATTTTTTTGCAAATTCCAAAATAGTAAAGACTTAGTCATTAGGCCTTTGTGGACTGTCAGAAAATAAATATAAACACGTCTCTTTTTCATGATCTTCACTATTAAGCAAAAGAAAAAAGTATCTGATTTGTTTAGGGCCCCAATACTTTCCAAGATATGCACCTAGGGG
>JAHBCN010001784.1:0-47500 GCA_019359885.1 Listronotus oregonensis | reverse complement strand
GTACTTCGGTTGCCAAGGAAGTTACGGTAGGCCAATAAGGTCTTAAAGTCCGTGTTTTGGAATGCAAAAGGAATTTTGTTCGGGGATTACCATCTACTAGTAAAACAATACATTCAGATTACTATTGTAACTTCTTGGACCAGCTTGATGTAAAAATTCGAAATAGTCTAGGATATGAATTAGAGACGACCTTCACCCTTTTGCCAACAGGATGAAAACTGTTTTTTATCAAATATAATAGGTAAATAAAAGCATCACGCATGGGTTGACTAAAGAATTATGCATGTCCAAGGCTATGATTAATTAAAAAAATAATAATAAAAATGTTTTTGAGACTTTCTGCATAATATCAAATTTTTTTTTTGTTTTACATGACAGTACTAATAAACCAAATTTCATAATTTACGCCTTTGGAAATTTTTAAAATTATTTTACGTCATACAATTAAAGCACAATTTTTTTCTAGTTTATTAGTACTGTAAGTAAAATAAAAAAAAATAGAATTGACATTGTACAGGATGTATCAAAAAGTTTTCAATTTTTAAAAAAAATATCATAGCCTTGACCATATTTTTTGGCAACCCAGTGTCGATACTTTTATTAATATATTATATTTAATAAAAAACATTGTTCATTTGATTGGTGGATTATGAGCAAAGACCTGGTTTTCAGAAAAAAAAACATAATGTTTTATAAACGAAACGTACCCACTCACACAACACAAAAAACCCTCGTAAAAATCAGCGAATTAAACTACGAATTGTTGCAACATCTATTCTATTTTCCAGATTTAGCTGTCTCTGACGCTTTTTATTAAACAAAAAGGGATGGATTTTATATATCAGAAAATCACTGGAATAAGATTATATTGAATAATAAAATAACGACAAAATTTACTGAACAATCCAATACTTATATTTAATTTATTAAGCCACCCTATAAGTCTGATTTGGAAAAAAGGACAGGTTAATGCGGATATCTCTTTCATAATACCTAACTAATCTTGAATTGGGGCTCCAAAAATCTTTTCCAGTTTAATGCCTCCTAAACATAGTCATGTTCGCTGACGCGAAACAAAGTTTGCGTTATATATGAGAAGCACAAACACGTTACATCCATAGCCTAACAAATTTCTTCTAATTCAACATACTCTGTATGTATCTTAGATCAGACCCTCTTTAGAATATGGTTCTCATGTCTGGGGATGGCATCTCCTACAACACTAAGCATTCTTAACTCCATTTAAAGAAGAGCTGTTCGTCTTATTAATGATCCCACGCTTACAGAAAAGCTTCCTTCTCTTTCTCACCGACGCGACGGGCTATGGGGGATCTGTCGCTCTTTTATAGGTTTTTCACGGCTTCCGCTCCAAAGAGTTGATCAGTATAATTCCGAACTTTCAACTTTGTTCGTTCCTTTATCCCTAGAGTAGGGAACCTATCTACCCGCGGAATTTTTCTCTTTTTCTTCAAATCTCCAAATATTTAAGTATGGATAAATTTCCTTTTATCACACTTTAGACACCCACTTAGTTCTAAGGCCTTAGGCTTCGTGGACTGTTTCAAGATAAAAAAAAATCTAATTCATTTTCACATTGGCATTTTGGTTAATTCTGGATTTCCTAAGTAAAAAGGCCCCCTACAATGACAATGTTTACGTATACCAATACGTGCATTCCACACGTGTTATTTTACTAATTTAGTCATTCAAACAAAAGCCAAACCTCCACAAATACAGCTTTCATGTACGGTAACGCGTTTCGTAACTTTTTTTGTACTATTTCCGGTCTGTCTGTATGTTCGGCACCGGGGCAATAACTTTTTTTATGCCTTCTCGTAATTCAAAGTCCAGGACGGTGTAGTTTGTTTGTTTTTTCGAATGCACCAAATGTACAGTGAAGAATAAAAGCTGATATGCACATGTTGGAAGTGTAACTGTTAAAAAGAAATAAATTTATGTATGTATACACATTAAGAAAATTTGTATATATTCAGGGTTGTCTCGTTTATCAAAATAATCTTCGGCTTTTGGCACTTAACCAAAATTTGTGTGAAATATTCTAAGAAACTAATAGCATCAGGTAAAGTCTTTGACTTGACGTAGAGTCACCGTCGTATTTGAAAATAGTTCTGCACTAAAAATTATAAAGCTCTTGAGCATAGGGCTATTTGTAATTTAAATTTTGAGTGGTTAATATCATTATTAGGACTAAAGTACTTTTGCAATTTATTGCAAACACTTTGCGAGATCATTTGTTTAATACCAAATATGGGAAAAATGTACAATTTTTGCTCAATAGTGTTTGTCGTATTTGTCCGAACCCCTCTAGCAGCACAGTTAATATCCAATGCGATTACAGCCAAAAAATAACCGGGACCGACGAGGTCCCAAAGAATATGTTGCGTCTATCTTTGGGAATTATGTTTAGATATCATAGAAATTTGGATTAAACATCAATAAATCTAAATTCGATCGTTTCCGTATTTATTCATAAAATTTTTGATACGAAACCCTGATGACGCAAGCCCTATCATTCTTGTGATGGTTATAGAGACCGGACATCGATAAAAACCATTACAATTTCGAGCTTAAAATGATATAGAATATACCAAATAAAAATGCAATAAATAAATCAACTTCCTTTAGTATTTATGGTTTTTATTTTGGTATTTTTATTCGGTGTGATTTCTTGTAGAATAATACAAAAGCCATGGCAATAGTAAAAAATTTAGAGGAGTTTTTGCAACAACAAAAGAATTAAACTATAATATTTTATAATGCTTTTATATAAATTATATGAAATAAATTAAAATTAAAATAGACTTTTTGTCATTATGAATTTACAAATATTTGATTGCACCTCTATTAAGGTTCCTTTTTATGCAATTAATTCCACAAACATAGTTTTGTTGGTGGAAATGCAACTCTCCAAGTACGAAAACTCTCCGGGCCTATTTGTTGTGAACTCGTAAAAACCAGTTCCGTTACATAGGGTAAATCATATTATATTTGCGCCAAAATAATTTGTTATATTTAAACAGGTGTAAGTCGCTTACAGGCAAATAAATAATGAGTGCAAGTTAAAAAATGAAGTTGGAGTGGCTCCTTCCATATTCCACTTTTTTATTTGAAAGTGAAAGAGGTGTTTTTTATCTTTGGACAGTCCACTAAGGCTATGGTCCAAGCACTAACGTACCGTGGGTGTCTTAAGTGTGGTAAGAGGGAGTTTGTTCACACGGGACGTAAATATTTGGAGACTGAAAGAAGAAGGGAAACCTTTTGCGGGTAGCAGTTTCCATAGTCTGGACACTCTAGCGATGAAGAAACTACGAAAGCAGGAAGTTCAGGGTCTCTCTAGTTAAACTGTAAAAGATGTATAAAAGTTGCACCAAGTGTTGCTCCGTTGGGGGCTGCCAGAGAAGGTATTATACTGGAACTCCTCTGAGTAGAAGCCATGAAAATACCTAAAGAAGAGCGACAGATCCCCTACAGCTCGTCGGTGGGCAAGAGGACGAAGCTTTTCTGTGAGCGTGGGATTATTTATAAGACGAACAGCTCTTCTCTGAATGAGTTTTAGGAGACGCCATTCCACAGACATAAGAACAATATTCTAAAGATGGTCTAATTTGGGATACATAATGGGTATACAGATTGGAAAAAAAACTTTCTGGCTCAAAAGAATAATCCAAGCTTTTTTAAAACTGCTTAGGCTATGGATGTAATGTGTTTGTGCCAGTTAAGTTATTCTTAAAAGTAACACCGACAAGAATAAATGACTCTTTGTCCTGCAAAACTTTGTCGCTCATATGTAATGGATGAGCATTGATAGACTTTTTTCGCGACAGCGAACCTGCCTGTGTTTTGGAAGCTTAAACTAAACAAGACTTTTGGTGCCCCAATCCAAGACAAGTTTAAGGTTTTGTAAAAGGGGCATCCGCATTGACCTACTGGCTTAAGAAAATGGTGCAGTTGGAGTTTGGTGCAGAATTTATAACTCTTAATTTATTTGTACAAAACCATATCAAATTGAGCGACATGTTGAAGGTTTACAGGTTAGAAAATATGCAAAGTTTTCCGGGGGTATCCAAATCTACAAAACGAGAACATTATGTATCAAACGCAGACTTCTGCATCGATTTGTGTAAAGCTTTTATTGCAGCTGATATTCTTCATAACATAAATTATTGGTCCACGAGGACATTTTTGGAAAAAAATACTACCACAGAAAAGTACCAGACGAATTAACTCTGTATGAAACTATGTTGATAAGGTCCATTTTAAAAACTATGGACAAAATACGACACAATCTGGTACGAAAAAAGTTATGGTTTAGTGTCGATAAAACCACTGATATCAAGGAAAGATATGTTACTAATATTATAGTTGCACCTTTAAGTTATCATGAACCTGAAAACTCATATTTAATTAACAGTAAATTTCTTTCTAAAACCAATAGTGAGACAATAACAAAATCTGTAGTAGAAAGTATTACTTTACTACTGTCAGTCACTATTATTCAGAAAAGTGGCGTTTTGTTTCTTTCGGATAGTGCTGCATATATGCTGAATGCAGGACGACAGTTAAAAAAACATTTTCCCAAATTGCTTTATTTGACATGTTTAGCTCATGCCCTACATAGAATATGCGAAATGATACGTAACTTTTATCCACTTATTGATACTTTAGTTATCGAGGTAAAAAAATTTCTTAAGTCATATGCGCGTATTACGAAATTTAAAGATATGTGTCCTAATGTCGCATTACCGCCACAACCTGCTATTACAAGGGGGAATATGGCTATCAGCAGTTAACATATTACCATATAAATTATAATGTGGTAAAAAATGTTATCGACAATTTACAAGATGATGCTTTAAGTGTGAAAAAAGTAAAGAAGTTATAAATGCACCAAATGTTAAATCTGATTTAAAATTTATTTTTGAAAATTTTGGATATATTCCGAATGTGATTAAACAGTTATAAAAACAAAATGTCCCCCTAGTGCCTTCATTTCATGTATTTCAAATTACTATAAACGAGCTTAAATCTGTTCCTAATAAAATTGGTGACAAATTAAAATTGTATGTACAAAAAATCTTGGAAAGAAATCTAGGATTTTTAGAAATAAAACATATTTTTGAGGCACTACAAAATAAAAGAAATGACTTGTAAAATCATTTTCGATTTACTCGGGTTACAAGCTGTGATGTCGAAAGGAGCTTTTTTAGACTTAGATTTATTTTAAATTATAAAAGAACCAATTTTACCGAAACCAACTTTAAAAAGACGTTAGTATCATGTAATGCAAATAAATTGTAAAACACTCCTGTCATGTTTTTATTTCACATTTTTTTAAATTTATTTATATTTAATATCTCCTTAATACGCACGCCAATGAATTTACCAGACATAAAAAATGTATAGGGAACAAGCTCGTTCCGAAATCCGGGCCCTAGTTATAAATAATATAATTAACAAATTGCAACTAAACTGTATTTATAAAGGTTTTAAATTTCTTCTCCTTAAAATTTAAATTTTATGCGGTTCATCAAACGAGCCTTCCCAAGGCGCATCCCATACCGAGAAAATAAATTGTAACTAAAAACCTTTCTCATGAAACCCTTGGATTGGATTTCATGACGACTATATCTCTTTTAGACGTTGATATTTTATTTTAAAATTTGAATGCACTTAATAATGTTTTTAAATATTAAAAAAATACGTTACAGTAAATAAAAACATTTAATCACCAAACAAATTGGGTGGTGAATATCCTCACCAGCGCCGGCTTTAGTCCTTGATCAGGATACAGCAAGATTGTCAACTCTTTCTTCACGTAAATTGTATATCGGTTTTTTGTAAAATACATAATAATTACCAATTTTTTAAAAATTAACTTTTATTGCAAACATCGACAATTATTGAATTTAAATTAAACTAAGTAGCTCTTATTATTATACTCCTGCTTTCAAAAGGCGCCATCAAATTGTCTTTCGCATTTGGCTTTTTGGTGCCCCTTGCCACCTGGCTCCTAGAGCGTTGTGCGTGTATCAATAATACCATCAAGTTTAATTTAAAGCGAATTTTGCCATTCCAATATACATTCTATAAATCAATCCTTTATATTAGCCACAAGTTAGATGTTAAGTGAAATACATACCGCGGAATAATTAAATAAATTAGAGCGTATCACAAAACTAATTTGCAGATTTAATTACTAGGCCTTACTTTGAACCATTAAAAAACTCCAAAATAGTACCGTCTTTCGCAAAACTTGTAAAACATCAATAACAAAACCGGTAATTCTAAATCACCAAAAACTACCTGTTAAGTGCTGACTCACTTATCAGAAAATGCCGATATTCCCGGAAAAAACCATTGACACATTCATTTTAAACTTAAAAAGACCAATATCTGATTTGAAATTTTAGTATCGAAGGGTAAATAACATATTTTTTAAAAGCTCAAAGCTGTATTGTTGCTTTATAAGAGGTAATTTTTTCATCTTGATAGAGTCTACGAAGACATTAGCGTGGCGTGACTGTCTTAAGTGGTATAGGACGTCATTTATTAACACGGGAGTTAAAAGATTTAACATTTTAAAGTAAATGACTTTTCAATATAACGCATCTATGCAAAAAACAATAAACCCTATATAAATATTTAAAAAACATTATGATACTTCTATTTTTACATTAAAACTTATACTACTTTTATGTTTAAACCAATAACTTTCTAAATTCATTTAAATTTTGCTCGTAAGAAAAAAAACTATAAGGTTACCTTTGGGACCAGTGACATCCTTTTTAGTATACATCCCTTAAGTCATTGTCTCTTTGATGTCAACTTCAAAAATAATTAAACAATCCTCAAAAGTCACTAAAAAACCGTTTTTTTTTGTATTCCTAAATCCGGCTAGAAGGACCACGAAAAAAAAAAACTCTGTAAAGCGCGCCGAGAGCGAAAGGTACCAGCGGTACGAACTATCGCGTACGTACTTCGACTGATTGTGTTGTTGTTCTAAGGAGAAGAGAACGCGACGAAAATGTGGCAACGTAACGATGATAGTAAGAAGGTCTGGCAACGTTCAATCTATTGAATTAGATTTGTGTGGGTGGGTTGATGGCGTCTGAATATGAAGTAATTTTTAAATATGCAAAAATGAATTGAATAAAGGTCGTTTTTGTGGAAATAGGATTATTTTAGACGACAACTTTTTTAAATGTATTTTTAAATGGGGTACAATAACTGTTTTAATAATAATTAGAGGCAGAAAATATATATTTACAGTTATGTGTATTCCCCCTCACTTTTCTTAGACCAGGGCTGAAGCCTTTGAAATTTTGGTAAAAAGTAAAAAAAATAGTAGGATAAAACCCATTGGAAAAGGATATATATATATATATATATATATATATATATATATATATATATATATATATATATATATATATATATATATATATATATATATATATATATATATATATATATATATAAATAAACATTTTTATTTAATTTTTAATTTGGTAAGCTTTTAAATTTGTGGTAAATGACAAAATTTGTGTTTTAACATTTGTTTTGTAATTTTTTTGTGTGTGGGAGAACCTAATTTAAAAGAAATACATACTGTATTTGTATTGTACTAAAAAAAAAATTAGTACAATATAATTAGTATCGATGTGAGATTTTAGTTTTTTAAGTGTTGAATTTGTTTACGTAATGGATGAACAAAAAAGAACAAATTATATTAGTACTTTATTTAACTTATCACGTTTTTACGCGAGAGTGTGTCACAATGGAAAAGGTATTTATGTTTAATAATACGACATTTAAGTATCTGGAAATTATAAGAAAAAATATCTCCGCAGGCAGCAGGTTCTACATTCTGGACACTCGGAATAAGAAACTGAGTAAAACGAGAAGTTCGGGGCTATTTCAGCTAAACTGTAAAGGGATTTACAAGGGTAGAACTTGTTGCTCTACTGGAAGCTGCAAGAAATAAAATTATACTGTTCAATTCTTTAAAGCAAAAACCCTAAAAATACCTACAAGGAGGGGCAGGTCCCCGGTCGGTGGGGTCATTCATTCATTACATTATATGACACCTTCTATCACTAAAGCTATTTTTTAAAATGTTACATGCTTTCAATTACACTAGAATACAATTTAGAAAATACTGATCTCAACCACATTTTTTAACATTGATTTAACTTCTAGCAGAATTTTTTTCGTATACCGACGATGAGGCTTTATGTCTGCAGTTCCCAATCTATTTACTTAGTACTTTACGACACCTTATTAGCCCTTACCAACGGAGCACGCAAAAAAATATTCCTGTCCTATATATTTATGGTGAGCAACATATTCCGACATTCATTTAAAATCTGTGAAAAAATGTTGAAAACATAAGCTCTGGCACATAAATGTAGAAACATGTCGAAATTATACCTACAAGTAATTTATGGAAACTCAAAACCCCAAGCGTAAACTAACCACAACTAACTTAATCGAAGTTTAATACAAACTATTCAGTATATTCCAATCAATTCTAATTCGATGGTTCTTGTATTCCCACTATCAACACTTGACTGAGTATAGTGGAGAGTCAAATCAAAAGTTACTCATGTATGAATCACTTTAAATTCTAAATATTATCGTCAATTTACTAAACAGTAGTTAATTGTGTTGGTTCAAAGCAGTTTTAGCAGAGATCGATCCTGTGTTATCGCAGTAAGAATGATTGAAATGGAGATAGAGAATTACAATAGCGATTATTATCAATGAAATGAGAAAAGCCAATCCTTCGAGTTTACTGTGGGATGGAAAAAATATGATAAATTGCATATCATTGGAGGTCCCCGAAAAGACAGGAAATATTTTAAATAAATAATTTTGTAGGATTTTTCCAAACCGTCAGAATTTGTTATCCAATTCGAGTTAACATTAACATCATAAAGCTAATCAGAAATAGGACTTCTTAATGGACACCCTGCAAAATATTAATAATATTTGTTAAATGTATACTTTTTAAGACAACAGTTGTAAGATCTGGCTAGCCCCACGTTTTCGTAGACTGAAATGTTAAAAATTAAGATATATTGATATTAGTCAATATATTGATAAATAAAATCATCAATTTATCGATAATATTATACATTGTTAGAAAATACGCCCATTTCTATCATACAATCAATTTTGAAAAATTATTGGACTTTATTAAAAAGAAAAAAGTACATTTATAAACTTAATTCTTACGTATTTTCTCCAACTCCTTGGTTAAAATATAAAATATATTTATCAGTTTTACTGCAAAAATTAAGGTAAAGTTTTTAAACGTGTGAAATATAAAATTTACTGTGTAAATTTTCGGCACAATTAAAGCAATAATTGAATATTTTCCTGACCGTTTAAAATAATTTTTTTTTTGTTTTTTTGAGGATTTCGGTAAATTACTGATGTGTTTAGAATTAAAACTAAAACGTCAATACATTTTGTGTTTTAATTTCAACCATAATTGACCAAAACCAAAAAAAAAGTAATATGACAATAAACATGGTTATAATCTTCTATGTAAAAAACAGCTCTTAGGAATAAATGTCATATAAAATTGATTTTCTCAAAAAGGGATCATCTCTTCCTCGGTAAAGGTTTAAAAGTCAGTAATAAAATTATTAAATTGTCAGCAAGTTTTTGTTAGGTACTGCTAAACATATTTATTGAACTTGAATGGCCCTTTTACAAAATAAATAAATTGAAAGTCACTTTATTTTCTGGTCCAACATCTGTGAACTTTATGGCAATTTAAAATAGAAACCCTCTTTGTTAAAACGTTCTCACGACCCAAACATTTCACTCACTTTACGTGTTTTGGTGCATTATCATCTTTTATTGTCCAGGCATTAGCTGTCAGCAACCAAATTTTAAAATATTTATTTGGTATCCACCGACGCTCAAACTGATCACACGAAAGGTTTATATAAATCCACTGTTAGGTTCGATAACTATAGGTCTGTTTGTTATTCAGAAATAGTTTACACTAATTCATACTTTTTGTACACATCTAGTCCTAAAAATACCTCCGATAAGAGCACTTACGTAAAAAAAATAATGTGTTGTGTGTGTGTATTTAATATATTAATTTTTTATCTGGTATTATTTAATATTTAGCAAAGATCACTTGGAATCTTTGGTTTAGAAAACAGCTTTAGTCATTTTTTAAGTTTTTTTAACTAAATTCAATTTTGTCAGAAAATACCTTTTCGTAATAAGTTAGTCTAGCAACGGAATTTTTTGAAACTACTGAAACATTTTTTAAAATGTATACTCAAAAGTTAAAGTTTTTTCTTTAAAATTAGGACGTGTGAGAATCTAGTTATATTCCACGATCCTTCGTAAGTGCATCAAGACGGGTAGTTTCTTTGGAAAGCGACACCACAACTAAAAAGTGTATATTTTTAATTTATGTGTGCTTAGCCTATTTGTTTATGATAAAAGAAAAAAATCAAGTAAACATAATACAAAGATCTTTTAGTTTTACACAATGTCATCATAAACAAGTTATTTTTACACAAAATAAAGTCTTCTCTTCTGTCTTGAATTACATCAATAACTTTGTTGTAGACTAGTATTTTTTAATTAGGTATCTGTAACGTATTAAGACTCTTACTTCAAAATTATGGGGTGACTAAATACTGAGCTCGAGAATTCTGCCACCCCCGAATTACGCCTATGCGTACGATGCTCTACGATCGGTCTTTGGACTGATTGTACGATCGATTCTCGCATGTATGGAGACCATTAGGTACCTATTTTGTAATTACTATTTTGTTCGAAAATATTTGCTTTGAATGCCACTTTCGTGTTATCGTGTTGCCGATTTGTTATGCATAATTTGACAGGTAAACTTTCATAGGAATTAAATGTCTTTATAATAGACAATATTTTCCTTATGTGATTTATTTAAAGATTATTGGTTATCGGTTTACAAGAAAAAATATATAATTAACTAAGTAGCCTGGTATTTTTTTTTCAGATTGGTTGAAGTCACTTGAAGCCAGTATTTACTTACCCAATCATCTAAATAAATAGCCAAAAACATTAAAATTAAAGTTACCCTACAAAGCAAAAAACACTATTAAATAATACTGTTTCGCATAAAACCCTTCCGTTAAACCAAAGTCATATTTCGATGTACCTACCTTATGTAACCCTTACACTGACCTATCAAGTACAACAACATAGTTTGGGCCTTGACCTAAACCTACGGGGTGGCGATTGTTTACTGACTCTTCGAAGACAACATGGTTATGCTGCATATATGAACTAAACATACGGGAACATGCGTATATAACTTTAGAGCATAAAATACAAAGATCAAAAATGGAATAATGTGCCGATCTGAAAATTGTTGCACGTTGATCTGCTTACAGGAGTGGCTACGCCAAATATTGTTAAATTTTAGGTACAGTCAGAAACACGGACGTAGCTATAGCTTTGACAAGGGAGGGGTCCCCAAAGAGGAAATTGATGCTCTACTAGAAAAAGCAAGTTCCCAAGGCTGGTAAGATACTCAATCTTAATCCATTCCTAGATGCTGATGGGATTCTTCGTGTCGGGGGAAGGCTGCAGAAATCGCATCTGTCATTTAACTCCAAACACCCTGAGATTTTGCATTCTCATAGTCCCCTTAGCAAATTGGTTATTAATGATGCTCATTGGAAAACCCTACACGGCGGAAACCAGCTAACATTAGGATACATTCGGCAAATGTACTGGATCCTCAATGGGAAAAGAACAGTCAAAACTAACATTGGAAAAGGCATAAAGTGTATTCGATTCAAGGCCCAGACAGCCGAGCAATTAATGGGACAACTTCCGACAACACGACATCACAACCATTTTCCCACTCTGGAGTTGACTACGCTGGACCATTACAAATCAAGACGTCCAAGGGCAGAGGCAATAAAAGTTGCGAAGGTCCACATTGTCTTTTGACAAAAGTTGATTGGGCTTTGGTCTCTCTTTCTTAGAAAAAAAACTCAAAAGAGATACCTCATTTGTTCGTTTTATACTTTTTAAAAGCGACACTTCTTTCTGTATTATAACAATTGCGAAACGCGAAGAGACAAAATAGACTAGACTAGATTGGTATGGTGCGCGCCGCAAAAGAGCGGGCGGCGGTGGCGGGGGCAGTGCCCATTCCCCCGCTCCCCGCACTGCGGCAGACTAAGCAACTATCGTTTTCTACAATCGGCGCCGTGCATGTAATTTTTTTCTGTTGGACAAGTAAGATGAATATAAATGGGGGGATCCGGACCCCAACCCTTATATACGTCCGTGGTCAGAAACCAACATTATTACATTAAAGAATGGCCACTAAACATTGTGCACTGTCAGAAAAACCTGCCCCTTCTACACTTCTTTTTAAAAATACTGCCAATTAAAAGACAACCCAACTACCATTAAATACATATGTTCCTGTCTTCAATGCAGGGTATTAGGGTAAAATTTTTATGTTAGCACCTTGAAATTAAGTTTTTCATTACATAGGCCCACAAAAAAAGTGGTGTGTGCTAGATGTCGGACCAGTATTTCCTGGAGTATTTTTTACGCTGAAGGCGAATCTGAAGTCAAAATTGGGGGTCAAACACTAATAATCAAGAAAAGCGTAAATTCAGATATTAACGGTTTTTTTAAATTTAAAACGTCAATATCTTAAAAACTATATGAGATACACGAAACTTTATATGATATAAAGATATTTTTTAAAGACCTTTAATTTAAGTTGTATAACCTTTTTGTCTAAATGCAATATTTTTCGAGTTATAATCAAAATTTAAGAATTTTTTTAAAGTATATCTCTGGAACAAATTATTTTTTTTTTAATTTTTCTTCAAATTTAAGGTAATCTGGGATTTATATGAATAAAATAAATTATTTATTATAAAAAAAACACAAAAAACGCATTAATAAAAAAAATATTTTTTTCCTATTTGGACTGAAATTTTTTGTCAAAATTACATTTTCGTTTATATCTCCTTTATTATTTATCCTATCAAAAATGTTTATATAACTTTTTTATAGAAAATTTATAAAGCTCTCTTTTCTGTTCTATGGAATTTTTTGTATCTTTTATAGTTTAAGTCCAAACATTCCGTGATAGCAGGTTTCTGTCGGTAAATGTACCGTGTCGGTTTTTTTGGGTTTTTCTCGATTTTTTGCTGTTTGACCCCCAACTTTGACTTCAGATTCGTGCTCAGCAAAAAAAAAAAGAAATACGCCAATAAATCCTAGTCCGACACCCAGCACACAACACTTATTTTTATTGTGGACCTGTGTTGTTACTTAGCCATGCAGCTAATACTCAGTATTTTTTGAAATTCTAAAAATTTAAACAATTAAAAGGATAGAAACGTTGACGCCCAAATTAATAAAAGTAATTTTTTGATTCTTTCCACAGAAATGTGGCCAAATTATTTTATAAAATTAAAACCTGTATTATGATTTGATTTACTAGCGAAAAATAGCGTTTTTTTCCTAAATTTATAGGTCGATTTCCTTATGCATAATATATAGATATAGTCTATTTATCAAAAATAATCAATCATCTAATCTTAAAGTTTCAAAACAACAGTAGAATTTTCATAATACATAATAACTCATAGAAATGCACATAACTTTCCAAATAAAAATAATTAAAATAGCTCTACTTTATTTTAAAATCTCGTTTCCGAACGCCCACTACAATTCTTAAGTTTGTTTACCATCCGGACCCGTATCTGATGAAAACAGACATAATTTTCTAAAACCCACAACCATAACCAACATCTGTCAATCGGTATGACCTCCAGGGAGACAGGTAGATTGCAACACCGTTTTGTTTTGAAAAATCTACTTCCTACGTTCGTATTTAAATCTAACCGGGATTTCACAAGGTGTCATTTCTGGTGTCTGCAATGTTCTAAATGTATTGTACATGTATTACACATTTACCGGTATTGTAGACGACATATTATGTGCCTTGTAGGTATCTAAATATCTATTAGAGACATGGATTCAATTTGCAAAATAAAATGGATTTAGCAAATTGAAAAAATTATTGACAGTATGTTCATCATTAACATTTTTTCTACAATTTATTAATACCTATTTAACAAACAAATTTCATTGCAATATCAAAGAAGCCTTGTAGTCTAGGAGGAATCGGCGCATGAGTAAAAGAAACATTCCACCTCAATTTTTTTATACGATCCTCTTTAAATTGCCCTACTGTTGATATAAATGCATCTTGCCATGGGGCAACCTAGTGCCATATTGTTTAAACCGAAAGGGTGTCAACAATTGCAAAGAATTATTATTTTAAAACCGGACAATTTTTTTAATATTCTTTATTGAAATACAAATAAAAAAGATCCTATGCTTTTTCACGATAAAGTTTTGGAGATATGAGTTTTAAAAGGTTTGAAAAATCTCAAATTTGGGTACTTTTGACCCATGAAAAATATATATAAAAAAGAAAAATATATAAAAAATATTTACTCTTTATTTCTTATACAATAGGTAATAATATCCTTAATCAAGCTTTTAAAAATTCATTGTTTATATCTGTTTTTTAATTGTTTATTACTCGCGCTCACAAGTATGCGTCCAATGAGCTGTTAGGTTAACTGGAGAAAGCATCGATTTGGCATAAGCGTGGCATCATAAATGCACATTCTAAGGTTCTGCCTCTAGCGATGAATGAACCTCTGAACTCAAACAATAAAATCCACCAAAACCCAGGAAAATGTTTACTACAGATACTGTTTTGTCGTAAAGCGTGGCTGCCAAGTATCTTTCTGTTTCATTTACTTTATAGTATATTATGATTAAATTTTACTTACTTTGTTCTTAAAATTACATCAAATTAAGCTCTACTATTGTATTTTAAACTGTGAATGATATTTGTTATATTTATTACACAGAAAAGTAATGATGTCAAAATACTATTTTGTTTTTAGACAGCTACTAATAAAGGCGCGACAACGTGACAACAGTGCATTTTTCGTAGAAGCGTACTTCGGCCAACGACTAATAGTCGTTGTACTTCGGCCACCTACGGCTTCGCTCGACAGATGACACATTCAATATGGCGTTTTAGTATGAATATTTCTTGTTGTTTTTGGGTTCTTTTTGTGACAATTGTGTAAATTTTAGTTTTGTGTAAGTACTTTTAATAAATTAAAATGGTAAGTCAGTGCCAAGTGTAAAAAGTGATGGATATGATTCCTGGATTATCATTTCACAAGTAAGTACAAACTATGCTGGTACCATTCTATCGCCAATAATAAACAAAAACATGTTGGGCGCAGCTATTTATTGCGTTTATGAATGAAACTAGATGAAAAGCCTGTCTCCGCCAGGCGAGAGACAATATTAAGTAGTCTCTGTCTCCGTAAGACGCCTTCCGTACGGCTAACGGTAAAAAACACTTTTTTGCTCCTATTTTTGTCCCGGGGGCGAAATTTAAAAAACGGGCTTCGTTAGGTTCTAGCCACTGCTAAAGACTACCACTGTGCCAAATTTCATGATTTTAGCTCAAGCCATAACTTCAGAATCACGTGGACAGACAAATAATTATATATACCTACCTACATATAAATATTTCCGCAAATTATATATATGGATGCTTTCTCTATCTATGCTGTCAGCTCATTGTATGCGTCCCTTACCTTAAAGTATCGTCGTCTCTGACTAATACGCTGTATTGGTATCTCTTGTCCTGAATTAATATTTATCATATCATGGGGAATAAAAAATAATTATTTTTTATATTTTATTCTTGTTTTATATATTTTTTATGGGTCAAAAGTCCCAAATTTGAGATTTTTCGAACCTTTAAAAATTCATACCTCCAAAAATATTAACTTTATCGTGAAAAGTTCATAGGACCTTTTTATTTGTATTTCAATAAAGACTATAAAAAATTGTCCGGTTAGAAAATAACAATTCCTTGCAATTGCTTAAACCATTTCGGTTTAAACAATATGTCATTATTTTTATTATCACTGAGGCAATTTAAAGAGGATCGTATAAAAAAATTGAGGTGGAATGGTTTTCGGTACTCATGCGCCGATTCCTCCTAGACTATTGGGTATGGTACATTCCACCATAATTATTTGATTATAAATATAACCCAGCCATAAATAAGTTACTTGAAAAATATCTATTGTATAGACACCGCACCTTTTGAAAGGGTACACGTCCTGATCACCTACTTATATCAATAGTTTAGGTTAGCCATTTTGGATGCTCAATACACACACGAAAATACCTTGACAAACTCCAAACGACTGATGAACTAAGATAGAAGACTCTGCTTGATATTAAACACCTGCAATTTGCCTTTAACCTACATAATATACCAAAAAAGTAGGTACAATAATAAAAAAGAAAATGTTCAAAGTTTATTGAGTTTTACAACTAACAGTAGGAGGTTAAACGAGAAATCAATGAGTTATTGTAGAATGTACTGTAACATAAATTTCCAGAGGTTTTGTAAGCCAACGGACGTTAACATTATGAGCATTCGTTCTTTCTTCATGACATCTAGATGGTAATATCATTTGTAAATTCAGGGAATTTGCATTCAAATAATTCATCTATTGTAGGTGTAAGGTTGTTAACGCTAATTAAAAATATAAAATTAAAGTACTATAAAAATATAAAGTAGAGGAGTTTCAGAACTATCACAATCTATGACTTATTATTTCCGTTAAAATATACACTACAAGACTTTCAAATCAATAAGAATTTTGCTATTAAAAAAATCTCTAAAAACCCATAATTTAAGGCATAATAAATAAAAATAAAATCATTATAAACTAAACAATTTTTAACTGTAATTTGGCGAATAATTTATGGCGCTTTATCGTTCTACAAAGGCAACGAAATCATAAAATTGCAAAATAATTTAGATAACAAGCTTATTTATTATGCTTTCTATGAAAATACTGGAAAATGATTCAAATTTAAACTATTTTCTACGTAGTCAGTAGTATTGAAAAAGACCAAAACTACAGGCTTTGGGTTACTTTTATATTGGAGATCAAAAGGATAATCTATAAAGGTCAGAATACCTCAGTTTGTTGGCCAACACATGAATGAATAACATTTGAACCACGTAATACTATAAATCCAAAACAAATATTGGTGAATTTCAGGCGCGGATCCACCAAATTCTCACTTTCACGGGCTATTAAGATTAATAGGCTAATGATAAAAAGGATGTCATAGAAGTATTACGATCGAAACGCCAAAACGCTGAGTCTGTATTTAAGCAATTATTTGCGGAGGCGACAGAGCAAGCAAAACAGCTGAATGTTACATTAAAATCCCCACGTACAATTTCGGGCAAACAAAAAAAAAACGGCATTATGATGTTGCGAAGTATTAAATAACACCAAAATATACATACGTTTTCCCTTGATTATCCATCAGCCTAACATTACGTCACTGAAATTTATTTTGATAACAGACTATATTTTATTAACGGAAGCATTGCGTTTTATGATACATCGGTGAAATCAAAAATAACACTTGTCGTTTTTTTATTCTAAAATATTGTTATTCATGTTTTCACTACTGTAAACGAATCTTTTGTTATTTACTTACATTATAAATGATGTTCCGATAACGCACCTCCACTTTTTTTCAAACATTAAAACAATATGAGTAAGTAACTTATAGTTACTGCAATTCTATTATATTTGATAAGGATAGATAAGATAAGGCTCCTTTGTTTGGGTTGGCGGTTTTTATTTTTTAAATTAAATATAAATCGAATTATACTTAAAGAAAGTAAATAAAATCTTTAGCAAATTAAACTCTATTTTTTTTCTTAATTAGTGCACATAATAATTTTTATCGATATTATTTTAAGTATTAATAAAAAGAAAATAAATCATGTCAAAATGACATCAGAGGTCACGTTTAGTGTTGACCTTCTTGGGTTGCAATGTATCTTATTTTTGAACATTTTTTATTAAAGTAATTCAAAATTTGCGCATATTTAATTCTAATTTAGTGTACACTAGGCAGCTGTTTTTAAATAACTTTTATTGCAAGCCGCGAAACAAATTTTGTTAACAATCTTCGAGCATATACCTATAGAGGCAGCCTTGCCGCTTGGCCATGCGGACAAGCGTGAGGGAGAGAAAGAAAAATAGGTGTAGAACTTTTCGGTCCTACGTGCTGATTGATCGGTGGGGGTATTTACCCTGCCCTGCATGCTAATTGGACCTTCTGCGTCGACCAATCGGCACGTTGGATCGAGAGAGAAAGGTTATACATCTATTCTTCTTTCTCTCTCGCACGCTTATTGAGACGTCCAAGCGGCAAGGTTGCCTCTACAAAAGGCGCTGGCTATGACCTGGGCCTACATCATTCTATTAAAATATTTTAGGGATAATTTCATCGTCAAACAATAATAAGTCCTAAAATTCTCTTTACAGCCACATCCAAGTACTCGGAAATGAAAACTACGATTCAGATAAAGCCAGTTTCTGTCGGGGCCCAACAATGCCAGAAAAGACAAATTGATCTCTAAGCTTATACAAAATAAACTGCTAGGTTTTACGGTTTGTAAAGTTTAAAAACCGTTTGAAGTCCAATTCAGCTTTTATTAAAACGTACCTTTTCCCATATTTTTTTATTGGCTAAAAATAACACTTATAACAGAGTTAGAAGCAATTAAGATTCATATATTAAATTTTGGCGCAACATTTTTCCTCATATGTTTAAGTTCCCATAATGCGATGGATTTCCTGAATAAAATAAAGAAACAAAACAAGCTGCTAGGTTTTACGGTTTGTAAAGTTTAAAAACCGTTTTGAAGTCCAATTCTGCTTTTATAAAAACGTACCTTTTCCCATATTTTTTTATTGGCTAAAAATAACACTTATAACAGAGTTAGAAGCAATTAAGATTCATATATTAAATTTTGGCGCAAAATTTTTCCTCATATGTTTAAGTTCCCATAATGCGATGGATTTCCTGAATAAAATAAAGAAACGGAGCAAAAAAAACTAATATTGGATTTCAGCAGGTCTAGTGTCAGGGGTGGATTTGCGCAAAGGCTGAGTAGGCTGAAGCCTAGGGCGTCAAATATTAGGGGCGGCAAATTTACGACTAATTTTTAAAAAAATGTAATCGTAAATTTTAATGATATAATTAATGATTTTGCAGAGAAAAAGGTTCAAAGAAAAATGTTAGTATAGGGTGTATAGGGTTTTGCCTATAATTAAATAATACATAGTTAAAAAAAAACCTATTTGTTTTAACATTTTAATTTATATTTTGTTTTTATATTATAAAATTTGTTTGTTTTAAACAATCGTTCTCAATTTTCTGTATGATTTACTTTTGTTTAATTTGTTTATCAATTTTTTATAAGAATTACTAGTAAAGTTTACATTCTTTTTATGCTTAATTTTTCGTTTTGATAACCAAAAAATATTGACTAGTGTCGTTACAAGCCGTCTTGGTCTGACGTCAAATTTAAAGGGCCGGACGTGATCTTTAAATCGTAATTACGCCGAAACAATTTTTTTCCAAGAAATCATAGTAGATGGTTTTTTTATAGACAAAGAAAGAGGTTTGAAGTGTTTTTAATCAAAGTAACTGCATAAAGCAAGGAATCCATTTTAACTTTGCTTGCTGCCTCCTTAAAAATTGCAAAACATTTTTTAATCGCATTTTTGATTTTTTTAAAGGTAAAATAAATAATATTGATACAATCTTGCTTTAAAGCATTATAAAATATTATTAAGAAATTTCACTTTTTTGGAACAGCTAAAATTACGAAATAGGTATTTATTCTAACGATATAATAAATAAGAACAAATTAAAATGACTCGTATCTAATGCCAGTTTACACGTATGTTTTATGCCCGTTTAAAATATATGCAATGAAATGAGATAAAATATAGAAGATACATGGAGTAATTATTACTGAACAAACTAGAAATAGATGCTCACAGGCGAAAATACCATAAATTTATTTAGTAGAGATCGAACGCTGTTAGAATAACACCGATACGTCACGGTTTTATACGGGTTTGCCATATGAGACCGTGACGTATCGGTGTTGTTCTTACAGCGTTCGATCTCTACACATGTAAAATGTTTTAAATCTTATAATACCATCCTCGATGCTAAAGTGTTCTTTGTTACCCCTGTAAAATTTTATTTTGCTGACTTGGAACCTTTTTTAAATAACCGATTCAATTTCGTTTATTTCCCTCCAGTGCCAGTGGTGCATACTTAAAGGCATATATTTGTAATTTAAAAATCAATTTTATTTTTTATTCTTTCGGTAAAAAAGATTGTATTTATGTAAAAATCTAGTATACGAGTACATTTCCGTTTTAAATGTAATGATTTTTGACTCAAGATAAATTTAATTTATTAAAAAAAAAATAGGTCCATTTATTTTTTTGAAATGATAATAAAAATTTAAATTTACGCCTCAAAATACTTTTTCGAAGAAAATCAGCTTTTGTTTCCTTCTGAAATACCTACTACGCTCATTTAAAACAAAAATCTATTAACTAGCACAAACCCCAGTGAAACGGACATCTCTAACAGACGGACACTCTCATGGATGGACGCGGGGACGCAGAACTGGTCCCAGTAAACGGTGAAACCCCCTCATATGCGAAATACAATTTAAAAATGCTTTACGTTTAAATCGTTTTACTGAGATAATGGATTTATAAAAAGCAGGAGTGGCGTATATTAACTTTCTATTTTCTTTCTTTAGCAAGGTAAAATGAATTGCGGCTGGAATAAAATCGTACTTTAGCATCTGATAACTGTACTTTGCAACTCACAATCAGTCAAAGTTTGCTATTAATAAGGCTGCTTGGGACCCTGGCTGAATCAAACCTAAAACAGGTACATATGCTTGGTTTGTCCCTTATTACCCATAATGCGGTAAACCACAGGAAACAAAATTGTAAATATAAAAATATATAGTTATTTTTTCCTAAATATCTAAGATTAAATGATAACGGTTAAAAGTACTAAAAACTAATAACCATAATCAATTGTTTGATTTATTTCTGGAATTCACTTAAAAAAAAGGATTTACTGATGAAAAAATATTTTTTGCTAAAATATTTTTTAAATATAATAATGATAAACTGGGGCACTAAAAAAATATACATTTATTTCTGGGAGCACTTAAGAGACAAGAGAAGGGCATCTAAATTCGTTGCCAGCGTGTTAATGTCTTTTAACTTTTAAAAGACAATTTATTAACTCATGGAGTTTTTAGTAAACATAATTCATGAAAATTATATTGCTTGTTTTAATAATATGAAAAATAAGTAATGAATAATTTTGGCTCTGGTTATTCTTTTTTTAATAAATTATAAGAAAAAAATTAAAAATACATTTTCATGAAGGACCCGTGTTTTAATAACTATTATCTATCCATTAAAAATTAAACATAGGCCACAACCTACGGTAATGGGCAGTTCTCTGGTTTTAGCTCTATCTTGAAAAATGTACCTTAAGCTTTAGAGCAGGTAAACAAATATGATTTTTTAAATAACTTACTATATAATTTTTTATTACGATGAAACTGGAATTCCATCTTGTTAGAAGGTATAGATATGTTTTTTTATGAAACTGTAAGCAATGAATATTATTAGACATGCAGTTGGTAATGTAACTCTTTTTTAGATTTGTAAACTTTGGTTTTAACTAAAAGTAATTAAAAGCCTAGAAAGCAGTTTTGACTTTTAACCTCCTGAGGGCTTCGATTATTACAGTATCTCTATGAAAAAGAAAGGATTGGCAATAAACGGTTATTGCTATATTGAAAAATATACTACGTCAATTTTTCTGGTATTCTGAAAACAAAAAAATCTTATACTACTTCATTATTAAATCCAAATATTGAACTTCATTCCATGTGTCCAGAGCTGTCGCAGTTACTTTTAAAAAGTAATTCAATTATTAATTAAAACTAAAAGTAAATAAATATTTTATTATTATTTAAATTACCCATATATTAAAAACCACTAAACAAATAAAATATTTAGACTAATATATATTATACGCGCACGTCACACTATTCAAACTGCTTTCTCGGCAAGTTCAACAGTAAGTAAATGACGCTAAAATAAAAATTTCTTTTTATCCCACCCCAAACATCAACAGATTTTTTTTAACTAAAAAAAAGGTATAAAAACGGTGGCGTTAAGCATCAATCGATAATACTAATCGCCGGATTCAAAGCGACTCGCCCTGTTTCAAGATGCTCTTTCTGGCTGGCCAAAATTTCGGCAGTTTTTCCATAAAAAAAGGTAATTGAATTTTTCGTAGTAATTCAATTATTTATTGGGTAATTAAATTAATTTCTAAGTAATTTAATTACTTGGGATTCGAAAAATAAATTACCAAATACGATTACATTATCCTATAAATTGATAATCCAAATGCAATTACCTTTTCCGGAAAGTAATTAAATTAAAGTAATCCAATTACTGTGAAGTAATTGAATACAATTTTTTAATGTTTTAATTCAATTACCGACAGCTCTGCATGTGTCATTGTTTTAATATACATATTTCCACTTATTAATATCGCTCAGGGTATTCTGGGGAATGAAAATTTCCGGAAATATTTTGGGTTTCCATGGTAACTAAATAAAAAACCAGTCTGGTTTAAAAATAAACAATAAACAAATTTTTAGAAATGCAGTTTACAAATAATGTCATTTATAAAAAGTTTATCTTACCCACTTAAAAAACTTTAATTCAAATAGTTGCCAGGTAATTACCGCTGAAACTTACCTGAAAAAACAGAAAAATGCATTAAAAAATTGTTTTTGATTAAACAAACAGTAAAATTTTTATTCAGAAATAGTATGCACTATTTTACACTTTTTTACGTAAGCGCTCTTATAAAAGGTGTATTTTAAGACTACGTGGGTAGAAAAAGTGCAAAATAATGTAAAATATTTCTGAATAACAAACATACCTTAAAAAACTTAAAATATTATTTACACGAATTACTTTATTTCGCATTAAAACATTTATGTAACTCATTATAACTGCACCACTGGCAATGTCGATGTTGCTTACCTTAAAAGTTTAAACAGGATCTATTTTAAACAAAATATTTTAATTTTCAGTAAAATAAATACCTACAATTGCTGCTTTTTTCCGCAATGGTATCATAATATTCCATCTATTTTTATACGAAAGTCACCTAAGCTGTTTTGAAATACTCCAATAATAACCAGCTAAGAAATTATCTTCGGTATGAATTAAACTACATACGTATACGAATATTTTCAAATGTCAGATATAAATCATTTAAATTGCATAAACGATTTTGCAAGAGATATGTATATAACAATAATAATTTTAAGACCATGAATAACTTTATAATTCCTGTTGATCTCTTATTTTTATGTCTACATAAAGCGATTAAAAAATTGCAGAAGGCTAAAAAAATTTACCCACCTTAGCTAAGTTTTCTACAGCTTACAGTCCTAGTTTCAAAATGATATGGTGACTCAGGCCTTTGGTGGATTTTTTAATTTTTAGTTTTTTTTAATATTTAATACATTCCACGAAGATGCATGGTCCTTATTTAAGATGTAAATCATGACGGATACAATTATATATTACCTAAAATTCCTCCATTTTTCCCCCATGACTGATAAAAATAACTATTACCTCGAAATTATCCTCCATTCTTCCTCCATCCATCTGAAGAATTCACGAGTCGCAGGATTTCTTGAGGATCCCCGAACCACTACTAATTCTACCGGACATTGTTTAACTTTACATGCATATTAACAAAACACATATTTCCCTAATTTCAATTTACATATAGTTTTATTAAGTTTTAATCTTTAAATTCTAGGAAAAACATATTATCTGGTAAAGGATGGAATAGTTGTTGTGCTCCAGGCTGTGATTAAACATAACTAAGGCTTCCCAAAGTAATACTCTAAGAGTATATACAATTTCACTGTGTTTTCTTAATTTATGTTTATTTCTTATATTTTTTTACATTTTTGGTGATTAATCTTTACTGCACAAGTATGCCTAACCAAAAACCAGTCCTAACACAAATCCAACGAGAAGAAGAGTATTAGTAACATCATCCATGCACATGCATATTGAAGTGGTAACTAATTCATTTATATGAATTTATGACGTAAGAAATTTTAGAACAAAGATCTTTTATAATTTTTTTAAACTTCTATATACAAATTGAAAAAAATTAAATTTTAAATGTTATTTTTGTATTTTTTTTAGATTACCTTTATCTTGAAAATGGTGGTAGATTTGTCACCGAAACGTATTTACTTCAGTATTATGTTTTGTGAAGTTTCTCTGGGAGTTTTTCATTATTTTGTTTCATGCGATCTGCCAGTTTGTAGGACTTAATAGTATCTGAGCATACTCAGTTCTATACCTCGGGACCTGGACCTAAGCTGTCCCGTGATGTGTATATATTTAGGTATATACATATTAGATCTAATAATATATTGTCATAAAATTCGTGTCGAGAATTCAAAATTTATTCTAACTTACTAGAAAAGCACAAATTCCTTTTTAAATTCAATTTGGCAACTCGGGGGCACCGTGCTATGAACCGTCATGACCGGTGGTATGAGGGAGGTGGACTCCTCCTCATCTTCAATTATACAGGGTGTCCCAGAAGTAATGGGACACAGAGCAACAGCAGATTCCTAAAGTCAAAATAATGCAATTAACGTAAACTTGCCTTATCCCAAAGTTGATAATAAGGGTGTCAAACTTTTAATTTTGTTTTCGTTTTTTTGTAATAATTTCTTAACTAAATGACATGGTGGTACAAAATTGGGGATTTGGGGGTCTCTTTAAGGCGAGAAATTAAAATTCGTCCTTACTTTTGATGTTGCTGATAGAGGGCGCCAGCTACGGCCTACCCCAGTTGTTTTAGATGGCATAACTTTTTTTAAGCTAAGTATATTGACCTGTTTATTAAAAAAGAAGTTACTATAATTCCCTCTGCGTTAAAAATGTATACTTCATTTAGGTCTCTAGGAGCAACTGTTTTCAAGATAAATGCATTTTAAAGGACACCGCAATTTTCCTATGGAAAATGGTTTCGGCTAATTGTTTTTAAACTTTGCAAAGTAAAAGTTTTCAACGCGCTAATTAAAAGTCTCCACGGGCACAAAACCCAAAAATCCCACCAACCTCCAAAATCAGCCTTAAATGCAACTAGGGATTTGAAGACTTTTGGGGGTGATTTGGGGGGGGGTAAGAGGGGTTTGTGCCCGTGAAGACTTTTAATCAGCGTGTTAAAAACTATTCCTTCGCAAAGTTTGAAAACAATTGGCCGAAAACCATTTTCCATAAAAAAAATTGCGCGGTCCTTTAAAGTGCATTTATCTCAAAACCAGTTGCTCCTAGAGACCTAAATGAGGTATACATTTTTGACGCAGAGGGAATTATAGTAATTAATTAAGTATTAATAAACAGGTCAATATTCTAAAAAAGTTATGCCTTGGACCTACAGCCAAATCAAAGTATGCCTAAATTTAAATTTCTTGCCTAAAAACCCAAATCCCTAATTTGGACCGCTATGTCATTTAGTTAAGAAATTATTACGAAAAAACGAAAACAAACTTAAAAGTTTGACACCGTGTATCTTAGTTATTATCAACTTTGAGATAAGGCAAGTTTACGTTAATTGCATTTTTTCGACCTGAGGAATCTGCTGTTGCTCTGTGTCCCATTACTTCTGGGACACCCCGTATATTCAGGTATATGACTATTTTTGTTAAAACATGTAAATGGTATTTTTTGTGAACAAAAAAAAATAATATGATGTTAGACATTTTTATAGGCGCCCCCATTCTGTGTCTAGAGTCTATTTATCTATTTCTTTAACAGACGATTTATTGATTTGCATTGAATATAATAAATGACCGATGCAATCCAAATTGATTTTCGATCGATTTACAGTGAAGATAGATGGTCGGACGTTCACTAGTTGGCATTGGACCAGTTGTGACCATATGGTTGGTGGTTTGGTAATTATTTTTAATATTTTATCTTCAGTGTATACTTTTTTCATTATTTGTTGTAATAACGGTTAAAGTGTTAGGAATTGTAGTAAAGTAGTTTTGTAAGATTTTAAAAAGATAGGTACGAAAAATGTAGACAATTATAATTTTTTAACCTTTTTTGCTAAATTTCTTGAAACGAAAACCCAAAAATAATAGGTATAAGTTTAGAAATAGATATCCGGGTTTTGGATCCTGGGGGGTAAGTTGCACTCCATAGTAAAGTTCAAAATATTTTACAAATACAATTAAAGTAGTTTTAAGCTATTTTTGTTAACAAAATACAAATTAGAAGTAGATAGGTTTTTAAGTTGCATAGTAATATCAAAAATTTTTTACATTAAAAGCTTATACAAAAATGCACTTTTAACAGTAGTATTAAAGGATAATTCACTTTTAACACTTTGTTGCATTAAGTACTGAAATAAAATAAAAAGAGCAAATGTTATTTAATTAATTAATTTCTATTAATATGTCTTGCATTCAATAATTAGAAATATTATTTCTTTGGGATCTTTTATTTGTCTGTTTGTTCAGCATTTATGCAAAATGGCACTATTGATTTAAGGTGATGAAAATACTTTTTGTCCGATTATGTTCGCTAAGATTCTCTTGAGGATCCTTATTACTTCTGTCACTCGTATAAGAGTAGTATACTGTCCATATTATTTCGTTTGACTAGAACGTCGAGCAAAGATATAGCCGAATTTTGCTCCTTCTCCATTGTGAATTTGATAAAAGGTCGAAGGCAATTTAGATGTTTTAAGAAACCTTCAAGTTCTTCGTCATTACCTGTCCTTACAATAAATGTATCGTCAACATATCTTAGTCAAACTTTTGGTTTGATTAGTTATTAGTTTATTGCGTGTTCATCAAATCATTCCATATAAATATTAGTTACCACTGGAGAGAGCGATGAACCCATTGGAAGTCCATCATCCTGCGACTCATCTTTCACTTGAAACTAGGAACTACGAAGGCACAGCTTCAACATCTCTATCACTCCATCCAGTAACAGGGTAGTGCGTTTAACTAGTGTTTTATCTTCTTTAACGATTCTTCTACTGGTACGTTTGTATACAGACTTTCCACATCAAAACTCACAAAAGTATCGTCTGGTGCTATTTTCAAGGAAACGATAAACTCACTTATTAAAATATTATTCACATAAAAAAGTTACGTTTGGTAGATAATTTATTATTTTATTTTTCGACCGAAGCCTTGCACGCCTCTGTTCAATCTGCATAGTGCAAATAATGTAACAAGAAAATCAAAGTGGTAATAATAGTAACAATAATAACGCAGCGAGTGCCTTGCCCTCGTATTGTGTTGTGTAACCGGCTTGTAATTCTACATTGTCTGAAATTTATGGGCTGCAATCTTTCAATCAAATTTGGTTAAACGTTTTTAATGCCTTTTCAACCCTGGAGGCTTCTTCTTGCGGAAATATCAATGGAACTGAGGAAAAGACCATTGAAAATCTAGATCCTTTCACTACGAGTTAAGACACCCACTGTTAAATTGGCCAAATCCGTGTTTGTCGGACATCTATGACGAGGAAGTGTTAAGAAAAATCAAGAGTCAATGTTGCGATCGAGCTGTATCCGCTGGCAAAATGTTTCTTTCGAAGGAGTAAAAATGTTAAAAGATTTTCTCCTTTCAACAAATTTACCGGATATAGGAATTTCGAGTTAACTTAGTACGAGGGATATTTAATTATTTTAGCTTTGATAGACTGAGATGTCGGTTGATCATATAACTACAACTAAACAGGGCCATATTTGTGGTTTTAGTCATATTAAAAAAAAAACCTCAACAAGAAATATATCGCATTGGTTCAAAAGGTTGGTAATCATGATTACTTACCAGGTACTTTTCTGAGACGATAATGAACAGATTTTAGAAATTCAAACTAGTCTAGTCAAGAAGTGAGTTTTTGCGAAAAATAGTTAGAAGGGTACGAAAAATATGAGCGATCGCTCATTCGACCCGGATTGCAATTCTATGAAATGTGTCATGTCGATTTTTTTTCTGCAAATAAAAATTGCAATTGTCATTAACAAAAAACGAAAAAAAAGCCATTTGGTTTTTTAATGATAACCCAAAAACTATACAAGATAGCGGGAATTGCAAAAAAGATCCATAAGAGGAAGAAATTTCCGATAAAAAACTCCCGGATCTCTAGCTTTAATATTTATAGTTTTTTTAATTGCTAAAAATAAGGCTCCGCGCGCCCTTTTTTTGAATGGATGAGTATGAAAAATCGTGAAATTTTGTTAACTTAGAAAATTCGTTATAAATGAAATAAACAAATTTTAAATAATTTTATGACGTCATCTTATTGAGTACTCATGGAAAGGTCTCCAGGAGGCGAAAAATTTATAGGGTGATTATTTAAACAATTATCCTGCTTTCAATGAAGACGAAGGTACGAATGAAAATTGTTAATTAACAACAGCTTTTTGAAAAATGCATTTAATTTTTTTCCAACGGACTTTCTTTCTTTAAGTGTTAAAATGAATTTTTAAAAAAAATTAAATCATTATTTGGTGCTTTAAAAAAAATGGATGGAACGCGATGGATTTTTTGTTTTTGCTCAAAATCAAATACATTAATGGAACAAGAAAATCAATATTGAAACTCAGCAGGACCAGTTTCTGTTTGACCTCCGAAAAGTGAAGTTCGCGTGATAAGAAAACTACATAGTTTTTTCCGGGTGTAATTACCCTTTACATTTATTGTAGTGCAGATTTAATTGACAGTTAACCGATTTATATTATATCGAAGTAAAGGAACGCGATGTATTTTTTGTTTTTGCTCAAAATGAAATAAATTAATGGAGCAAGAAAATCAATATTTAAACTCGTCAAGACCAGTTTCTGTTTGACCTCCGAAAAGTGAAGTTCGCGTGATAAGAAAACTACATAGTTTTTTCCGGGAAGGTGGTTGAAGGAGCCGTATCAAGTGTTTTCACCCTCGGAGATCAAGGAGAAACTCCCGCCAAACGATGGAGTCCTTCTTCTGGGGCTAAGCGCTGTGCACGAAGATTCCTATATCTGCTATTTTTTGTGGGTTCCACGCACAAGGGATTTTCCTCATGGCGGAAGATGGTTGCGTGCTCAGGAGAAAGTGACAGTTACTGACAGAAAGCGGTTATACGTAATTCCAGTAGCAGTTCTTGGTCTGATCGCCATTGTTTGTGCCTTGCAACGATAATTTTTATTTAAGAAGTACAAATTTGGAAAAAATTCGGAATTCCTGGGGTTGAGAGCCCGATTATCAAGAAATTCTAACTACGAAGCCTGAGAATGCTCACATTCTTCAGAACGTGTGTCTGGAAAGAGGAGAGCTGGCATATTAATTCCATAGGGATAGAAGCCAATTAAAAAGCAATTAATCTATTAAAATGCGGTGGGACTTGTGTTGTCACAAGCCGTTTTGGTCTGGCAACAAATTTAAAGGGCCAGACGTGAACTTTAAGAGGTTGGTTCTTTTGGGCAAAGAAATAAAATTGACATGCTTTAGGATCAAATTAAATTTTATGCAAGGGGACCATTATCTTGGTTTTGTCGAGTACAAACATTTCAAAAAATTGTAATAATTTTTACTTAATAAAAATCTTATTTTTATAAAAATAAATTGGTGAGCTGGTGCTTAAATGTCCAAAAAAACATTCTCGTACCATGCCATTTGCCAAATTACAGTGCCTCAGTTATTTAAACGTGCAAAAAGTATATTTTTATTATGATCTTAATTTTTTTAAAAGTGTTATCGTGCTTCTAGTTGCATATTAAGTTTTCCCCTCCATTTTTCTGAACTACCCAGTAGACCCAAATTCGGTCTATCGACTGTTTATAATATTTTGGTACGAAAGTCACGCCAGCCTGACTTACCTTTATATAGTATAGTTATATAATAATAGTTATTTATATACCAAGAGTAATAAGATGCTTCTGCCCTGAGGGCGACGTTTTCACAAACCCGAAGTCCTCTGGCCCAAGAGGAATATACATCTATTAATACCTGCGGTGTATAAAAACTTTTATGTCATACTAGTAAATATTGAAAAAATATAAAAACTTAAATTTGATTTTAACAAGATTTTCTTTTTATAGTATATAACTTATAAGCGTTGCTAGAGAAATCAAATTTTGCTGGCTGTCAAACTTAAAACTTAAAATGCAGAAAAGGTTTAAAACTCCTGACGAAATTGCAAAAAAGTGAAAAAAGAACACAAAACTTGCTACCGAAGAAATAGAGAGATGCCTACGACAGAATATTACTATTATAACTATAAACTGGATGGCAGAAAACTGCAGAACTTATTAATGAAACTGTGCTGCTTGGACACTTCGGAGATCTCGCTGTAACATTTCCCCCGAGTTCCTTATGGTCCAAATATTCAATGGTAAAGAAGACTTTAATGGTAAATTAGAATATTAATATCGCTAATTACCATAAGTTAATCGAATATCTGAAGCAAGGATCAAAAAGTTACCAGTCAAAAAAGTCCAAAATTTGGCCTTAAGAAGATGTTTTAAAAATTATTCATGAGGCACCGAATAAAGTTCTTTTATGTATAAAGTTGCATTAACATTAAAAGAGCTGGCTCCTGACAAGGCGTTAACTTTATGCCCGCACGGGCCGTAAAGTGCACTTTATGCCGAGGTATAAAGTGCACTATAAAGTAGTTGGTAACTAAGCAATAAAAACACAATAATGAACTAGTATGACATAAAAATAATTTAAAGTAATAGTTTTAACTATGTGTATTCACTATCCTATTATCTTGCCCACAAGACCGCTTCAGTGCCTTACTGTATTGTCTAAAAACATCGCATTATTATTTTATTATTGCTGAACTTAAAATCAGTCATGACATTTTAATAAAGAAATTGTTGATTGACCCAAATTTAAATCAAATGCATTATTCAAAGAAGTGTAACAATTCGTTTTTCAAAGGAACTGTCACGTCATCATAAGTTAATTTTTCCGTACGTGACTTGGTGCATTTAAGCCGACTACAAGTGCATACGATTTCAGTAAGTAATTGAATTGATTTATATTTAAGTACCTACATGCGTCTTAGCAAAATGTTAAGTAATTCTTAATAGTCCCACCGGCATTATTTTACCAAACAAATAATAACGAAGACTAAACAGGGCCATTTTTATGTCTTTCCTTGAATTTAAAATAAAAAATGTAGCTATTTTACTGTTTTTCGCAGTATAGCTCTTTCCTGTATACTCTGGAAAAAGTTTTCTTTTCGGACTAATCCAAGAAGAAGTAAAACTAGTCAGAAGCGGACTTTTCTCGGACTTAGCTGGAAAAGAGCTAAATTCTTAAAAAAAAACTGTCTGAGAAGTGGGTATAGTTTGTCTCAAAGTATACCGTGTTAGCTTTTGCCTTCATTTATGGATTATACCTGCCGACAGCAATAAAACTGCGGATCAGTAGGTATTAAAGGACAGAACAATAGGGACGGACTCTAATAATATAAAGAATTATAATTTATTGTTGATTAAGGTAGGTATAACTATATTATCTATACATAGTTACATTTTTAATCTAAATATTTAAATCTAATTCTGTTTCACTATCAGAGTCATCATTGAGATTAATTACAATAGGATTTATGTTGTTTTGTATAGAAATGTAAGAGTCCTCAATTTTTATAATGTGCTGTAGTGAATTTTTACCGCTCTTAACTGGTATGTAAGTAATTACATTTTTTATCAAATTTATAACACTGGGACTAAGAGCAGGTGTAACATTTTCTGCTCTGATCTTTAATTTTACTTGGTTCCACAAATGCTCTATGGGGTTAAAAATAAAGTGGTACGAAGGAAGACGTAAGACAGTATGCCCAGCCTGTTTAGCCAAATTATCACATACATATTGTTTTTTAATTGCATATGAATTTAGAACTTCCAAAAGTTGCGCTTTTTTGTAACTGAATTCACAATAAATATCATTTTCTAACAAATATTCCTGTATTTCAGTTTTTAAACTTGATGAAGCTGGTGCTTTGTGTAGCAGACGGCTGTGGTAGCTTGCGTTATCCATGACAATAACACTGTTGTTTGGAATATATTTTAAAAGATAATTTTGAAACCAGTTTTCAACAAGTTCTGCACTTGTATCCTCATGATAATCCAAGCTGGAATCCTTAATATTCTTTGCAGACAATAGCAAGCAGTTTGGGACAAATCCGTCTTCTGAACCAGCGTGTATTATGTTAATGCGTTTTCCTTTATTTGAAGGTGCTTTCGTCTGCAGTTTTGACTGGATAACCATCCTTTGACACTATGTCTGTGTATCAAACCATGTCTCATCAGGTAAATTATAGATCTGTTTTCTAACCTATATCTTTTAATTTCTTGAAGGTAATTAAATCTCCAAGTGCGTAAATCCCATTTTACAAATAACTCTATACGGCACGGCTAATATTTATATTGGTTTCGTGTTCGTCTAGCTTCTTTTTCAGTTTATCCAAGGTAGGAACAACTTCGCTTTCATTAAGACAATATATTTTTCTTCTTATTAGGTCCTGATCTATTATCTATACGGTGAGATTAAAAATCACTCCGTTTTTTTTTTGGTGTTCAATTTTTCACTAATAATAATATCCTTATCGATGATATGGAGTTTTGTAAGTAGACAGGTTTCTTTTAAAGCTTCTTGTTTAATTAGTGTTCTATTGATTAAAGTTTCATACACATTTTTCACAACCTGTTTTGCATCTAATGACAAATGATTTCGACGCGACATAGTTATATTCTCGTAAAACAACTTTTCGAAACGCACAGTAAAAACGGTTATTCAACACTGCCACTAAAATATTAGCCGAAATATTTACATACCTAATGGTCAATACTCAAGAAATACCTGGCTCACCCCTGCCATTATGAAATAATGTGTTTACCCAATAACAATAAGTAATAAAATTGTCAAAGGTTTATTGGGATATTGTCCGTCAAAAGCCATAGCGATATACTTTGAGACAATCTATACTGCACCTTCCGGGCAGTCTTTTAAAAAATTAGCTTTTTCAGTCTAGTCCGGGAACAAGCGCTTCTAGTCAGAAAAGTGAGCTCCTTCTGTATTAGGCCGGAGAGGAGCTACTTTCCTTAAAATTATCTTGAAAATGGATACTTTTAGACGATTGCCGAAAAAATAGTATCAGAAATGTTTCCACTTCCCGAATGGTTTTTCTTCAAGAAAGTAGCTCCTTTTCGACATTTCGTTTATTATTTTTTGTACGTTTTACTTTACTGGGTTAAAACGTTTGCAGGTTCAAAGCTGTTTTCTAGTTATTAAAATTTGTTTTTATAAAATAATTTAAAATTTGTATACCCTTTATTTGTATTCGCTGCCCGAACTAAAAGTTAAAACCCATTTCAACGAATGAAGACGTTAAAAAACACTCGATTTTTTCTACGAATGCATTTAAACATCTGCTGCAGTTACGACTAGATCAAGCAAGATGACATTGAAAATGTAGTCATACAGGAAGCGATAATAAAGCTAATGATTTTTTTGCTCTCGTGCATTTTCTTCATTATGTGTACCGTTGCACTGTTATTAAACATGATAATATGCGTAATTTTAACCTTAGAATTATTATAAATTTGCTTTATATTTATTTATAAATAGGTAATTTGCAACGTTAGGTAATATACCCTGTCTCTAGGTGAAGTTTTTTTTGTCTGCATGGATTGTATAGACAATTATACCTATACGTATTTTTAATGTATTAAGAAAAAAATAAATTAAAAATGGATATAAGATAAAAACGGTCCACAATAAAAAAAAGTGGTGTGTGCTGGATGTGGGACTAAGATTTTCTGGCGTATTTTTTTCCGCTGAACACGAATCTGAAGTCAAAATCGAGAAAACCCCAAAAGACCGACAAGGTACATTTACCGGCAGAAACCTGCTACCACGGAATGTTTGGACTACGACTACATAAACTATAAGAGATACAAAATATTTCATGAAACAAAAAAGAGAGCTTTTTAAATTGTCTATAAAAAAGTTATATAGATATTTTTGATAAGATAAATAATAATGGAGATATAAACGAAAATGTAATTTTGACAAAAAAATTCAGTCCAAAATAGAATTTTTTTTATTAATGTGATTTTTGGGTTTTATTAATAAGAAATCATTTATTTTATTTTTTTAAATGGCAGATTACTCAAAATGTGCAAAAAAAATCCAAAATACAGATACCTTGAAAAAATCCTGAAAATTCGGTTTTTTGATTATAACTCGAAAAATATTGCATTTAGACAAAAAGGTTAAATAACATAAATTAAAGGTCTTGTAAAACTGCATAGTATTTGTTATATAAAGTTTCGTGTATCTTTTATAGTTTTTAAGATATTGACGTTGTAAATTAAAAAAAAAATCGTTAATATCTGAAATTACGCCTTTCTTGATTATTTGCTGTTTGACCCTCAATTTTGACTGTCTCTCATCTTATCCAGTCTCAACAAGATCGTAGAATCATTTTCCTGTGGAGAGTATTGAAAAGGGACGAGAGAACTCTCCTCTCTTGCGGAGTATTTCTTGTTTCTCTCAAGGTCTGTTGTTCTTTCGACCAAGAATTTTTGTGCCTAAGGGTAAAAGCAAGCAAAAGTATGAAGTAGGTAATATAAAAATACCGATTTTAAATTAAAATTTAAAAAGTAATATGGATAATTTAAGATCAGATTAAATAAGAAATAGTTATAAGAAAATATATATAGTGGGTAATTTAATGGTGTAGTTCCTAAAGGCATTTTATTGGTAAATAAATAAAAATAAGTGTAAATATAACAGAAGAAACAAAAAACATGTTTATTATTTAAAAAATATACCGATTACTTTTACAGAACAGTGTATTATTTGTGTTTTTTTATACAGGGTGTTTCCTGGGAACTGTCCGAAATTCTAGCATTTGAAACGTTATGCTATATTAACATTATTCATAAACGAAACATTTCCTGGTCAATTTTATATGAATATTTGCTTTTATTATTTTATAAGGTTTTGCTAAAACTTCAAACAATTTAAAAAACAACCTGTATAAAACTTTGGAAAAAAAATTACATAATATTCATGAGCCCAAACGCTAATTTTGTAATAAGCGCTTAAAGAATTAGCACAATGTAACCTGGAAAGATGGAAAATTCATAAATAGAAAAAAAATATAAATTACTTTCTTTCTATCTTTCACCGCACCAGCCTGGTTAAGAACCAAACGATTTTAAATTACTTTGCATAAATAAAAGCATTTCTAAGATAACCTTGAATTAGCTTAATATTGTATGATTTTGCAACAAGTAATAAATTGTTTCCCGAACTAAAATTAAAAACTGCCCGATTTATTATACTTGTTTATTTATGTATGTCGTAACTAACCATAAACTATAATCAGTAACATTTTTTGAATAATTTAATTTTTACCTTTCTGAAAGTTATCATATATAAATATATACCGGGTGTTTTCTAAATGTTTTTTTGTAGCCCACAAGTTTAAGATTAGAATATTTTTAAACTATTATTAAGTTTATTACGTAAATTCAAAAGTACCTTTTTATGTTGATGTAAGTGGTAAATAAGTACCATGCATCCAAATTATCAATAATATTAATACCAAGAAAATTATGACGAAATAATGCTAAAAGAAGCGAATAAAATTGCCGAATCTACGCCATTGGTCCATAATAGTAATCTTAGTTACTATCATTAAAGTTTTATTCAAATCGACAAACCCAAGTCTCAAAATGTTTTTTTCACACCCAGTATCTTAAATATAGGCCGACACAACACAAAGCTTGTGACATTTATTTACTTGCAAGTGACGTCACCAAAGTAGTAACCAATCACAAAGCGTTCCAGTCACTGAATTAATTCGTGTTTTAAAGAGTGTCATTCTTAATAATATGTTTAAATAAAAAATATTTTGTGTTTATTTTTAGTAATAAGAGAATTATTATAATTTATATAAGGAATTTGTAATTTATTTTAGAAAATAGAAAAAGATAAGAATACATATCTGAAATGCCCAATCACAAAAAGGTAATAAAGGTGGGAAATTATTCAACAATTCACCGGCAAATATTACTATGCTTGCTCAATGTATCAATAAGTATTTTATAACGTACTTAAAGGCCCCAAAAGCCTAACTCCGAAAATCACCCTTAAAGGTTCCCAAATTCGGAGTGACCTTTAAGGGTAATTTTGTGGGAGTTAATACCCTTGAAGACTTTTGATCAGCGTGTTAAGAACTTTGCAAAGTTTGAAAACAACTCGCCGAAACCCATTATTCATAGGAAAATTGCGGGGTTCTTTAAAGTGCCTTTATCTCGAAAACAGTTGCCCCTAGAGACTTAAATGAGGTTTACATTTTTTATGCAGAGGGAATTATAGTAACTTATTTTTTTAATAAACAGATCAATAAACTAAGCTTAAAAAAATTATGCCATCTAAAACAAGTGGGGCAGGCCGTAGCTGACGCCCTCTACTAGCAACATTAAGGCATGGACGAGTTTCAAAGAACTCCCAGAACCCCCAATTTTGTACCGCTATGTCATTTAGTTAAGAAATTATTACGAAAAAACGAAACCAAAATTAAGTTAATATTACCTTTGGGATAGTTTACGTATATTGCATTATTTCGACCTAAAAAATCTTCTGTTGCTCTGTGTCCCATTACTTTTGAGACACCCTGTATATGCAAGAAAACATTTTCATTCGATTTATTTTGTACTTTTTGTAATAATTTAATGATCTTTAAGACATCCAGTATTTTCCTTTCTAGAGGTGATATATTTTTCGCTGCATTTCGCCAGAACAAATCTAAAATTTCTAGGAAATTACAATAATTTACATGTACCTGCATATAATTACAAAATGTTACTTCTGCTCGATGCATATTCAAAGAAATACAACTTTGGCCCCCGGTATTTTAGACTTGGTTGCGACGGTGTGCGGGTTCTACAACCGGCAATTAACAATTTATAAAACTGCGAATACCTATAAATTAACAGTCGTCTGTGGTATATAATTTTAATACTTTTTTTATTAGATAACGTGGAACGTCGTGAATGAAAAACGAAAAAATCGAAAATAAGGGCATATCTGAGATTGTTTTTTTGTATTATTTTGTACTAATATATTTTCTAGATAAATTTAACAAATTAAGTAAAGAAGTTGCCGGCCTGAGGTAGATTGCAGAGCTGGGGGAAATCGAATCCTTTTGGAATCGAATCAGAAATCGGTTTCTTTTTTAAAAATCCGAATTCTGGGAAACGGGGGCTTTTTTAAAAAATTCACCCGTGTGGCGTCTAGTAGTTTTCGTTTTTAAAAATTATTCTGAATCACTCTGTATAATCAATTTAAAAACTATGTAAGCTGAGTAAAAAAAAATTTTGTATTTAACATTTTTATCGAAAGAAAATTCTGGAAATTTTAAAAAACCCCAAATCATTTACACTATTAAATTGTTATTAAAATTGGGGTCAAAATTGTTTTTTATCGGACTATTTTTCCTACACAATAACTCAAAAGAAAATATTACGGTAAGTACTTTATTTCTGGTTACGCCTGTTTTAATTTTGTCGATAAAATACCCACTGAAGTCAAATCAAAGGAGGAAAGAAAGTCAAAAACTGCCTATACATAAATCATTCAGAGTCGTGTGAAGGGTGGTGGGCAGACGTTAATACCTAGTTACTGAATAAATACTTCGCAAATTGGGGAAATATTATTATCTAGTTATAGCTTTTTGGGTACAATCTTGAAAAAAAAATAAGTTTCATGTTTAAATTACAAAAAAAAGGCCGTTGTTTAAAATTTTTTTTCATATATTCCCCAGTATTAAAAATATATGCTACTCACTATTTAATTACATGCTGGTAATTATAATAAAACTAAATTATAAAAAAATATAAACAAAAATTAAAAAGATTTTCCCTCAGATGAAAAAAATTTTTAATGTTCTTATTTTATATAATAAAACCAAATTTAACCTTTTTGTGAGAAATACATAACCATACATATACATACCCATAAGTATGTTGAAGGTTCTTTACAATAAAATTTGTTAGGTAAAATAAAGGTAAAACCACAAAAAACCTCACTACAGTGTGAGAACCTCATATTAGATGAACATGCACTTTAATTTTGTACACAATTTTGTACAATGTCAATAAAAGAAAAATATTAGAACTTTCTCCTGTATAATTTTTTTCCGTTCAAGTGGCTGCTGACAATAAATAATACCAAAATGTCGGAGTAATTGCATAATTTGGTGCGATTTTTCCAACAGTGCCGTTACAGAATGGTTTAAATTCCACATAAGATATAAATTTACAGGTTGCAATAGCGAATTAATGAGATCCGCTCAGTGGATCCGCTTGCCAACAAAAATTCGATTGAATTTTCCAAAAATTAAAGCTAATTAAGCCATTTTTAGGTGCCTACTATTATTATTTTTTTTTTTTTTTATAAAAATAATTTGGGGAAAATTATTAAAATTTTATAATATTTAAAATTTTATAAATATCTCACTAATGCGAAAAAAAATGTTGAGCGGTTTTCCTCAAAAATACGAAAAAAACTTTAAATTTGGTGCAGTACTCTAATAACCAATTCTTTCAATAGCTGTACTAGTAGCGCTCATTTAAGTAGGCCCTTTTTAAATTTTTGAGAAGGTTACATTTTTGTTGATGCTGAATTGATAAAAACCATAAAACAAAAATTTTAACCACCACTTAATAAAATAATTTAATAAATTAATAACTATATAAATTTTTTTTTTAATAAATAAGACAAGAAGAAAATTTGTTCGCCGTTACAGACCTGTTAGCCTTATACATGAAAGTAGAAAACACAGATGTCAAAAAATCTAAAATACTTACATGGAATTAAAAATGATCACACTTATGCGAGGGCCCGTCACAAGGGATTTATTCTTTACGAGTCCTGTGGTAGCAATACACATCATAATTTGAATAATTAAAAAGCGTGGGAAAACATAAACTAATAATTTTCTTTTTTAATAGTAACCCATGGAGGGGCAAAGCTTTCAACAATAAAAATTATGTCATATGGGCCTCACTAAATTGTCCCTGGACTTGCAAGGTTTAATTATATGTATTGCAAAAAACAATTTTCGTAAGAAAAGGTACTTACGAGGTTTGCTGAGAACACCGACGACGTGTCTTGGGAAATTATTTTGATAAAAACAATACGTAAAAATTAAAAACATAAAATTTTAAATCATTTTTTAGTAACGCAAATAACAGAAAGTAATATTTATTTAATGTATACAATTTAGTATTTGTACTTTAAAGAACCAATTTTGGATTTATTTAGAGTAACACAAGTGACTTTTTCATGCATCTCTTTACAGTATACCTGGAGAGGTTGAACTTCTTTTTTTGTTTGTGCCTCCATCTCTTTAAATCTATAAAACCTTTTTAAGGTCCCGTGTAAATAACCTCCCACTTCATTTAATACACCTTTCATGCATACGTCTCAAATTTTTTCTATTCAGCCATTTCTCCAGAGATCCAAAAATGTTTTCCAAAAATTATAAAAAAAATATCTGTAATCCTTTAATGATTCTGACCAAAACACTCGGCCCGTTACTCCAAAACCCACAAATTTTTGTTCTGACTGTACTTTTTCCCAGCCAATCCGTAGACTATTTTCTCGTTTGTAAAATCTGGCAACTATTTTTTAAAAACAATCAGTTTTGACGCATGTGCGCTGATACTTTATTTGCGGGTTAAATACATGCGTTGTTGCCAAAATTGTTTTTAAATGTATTTCTTCCCCAAGTTAAATAAGAAAATTTTTTATTAAATAATATTTCAAAAACGTATTTAACAATCAAGAGACAAATTTTTTAAAAAATTCCTTAGTTGTTGTTTAATATTAGTTTAGTTTTTCAAAAACATCGTAAGAAAAGTTTGGGGAGTTAAATTATTTATGTAAGTAAAATTTTCGTCATTCCTTAAATACAATGTATAAAAAAAACCATCTTTGTTTTTTAAATATCTTTTTTTGAAACTGTTATTTTTTCAAAAAAATTAAAAAATAAAAATTTTTGGAAAAACCCAAAATTTTTCCAAATTTAAAATTAAATAAAAAAAGTCTAAAAAATTTTAAAAACCCAAAAACTCTTTAACAACACTAAAACTTCCAAATTTAAATAAGGGTTTTAAAATTATTTTTTTGGCCAAAAATTAATAGTTTTTGACTATTTTGGGTGATACGTACAGTCCAGGCAACACAGATTTTTTTGGATGTGCTAAAATCGAAAAGAAAAAATTACTTTGTGGGTGTCCACGCATGAGTGTACCATTTTTAATTCCTTGTAGGTACCTATTCTAGTTCCCTTTGTAAATCATGTGATAAACCCTTAAATTTCACGTGCAGGGAATATGGCTCGTACGCGGCATAGATGTACAATCTTCCAATGAAATTAAATACGCCTAACTAAAGTAAACACACATAACTCAAAAATAATAATATTAAAATAAATCTATGTTTTCCTTAACTTCAAAATAAAACCAAATTTAAGTTACTTTAATAATTAACATGCAAACAAAAGCTCAATCTAAAGTTTGGTTAGTAAAACTATTAAACTACAAGGTATATTTTCTTTTGGCACTACTGTAAAATCACAATTTTTAATTTATGTTACTTTTAAAGACAGTGTGCAAAATATATTTTATACCACAGATTAAATATCCTCATATCCATACAAAAAAGCTAGTTTCTGTCCATACTTACACATACTCTAATAATACTTGACTAAATGGTGACGGCGAACATTATACGAGCATATTACATGTGATTGCAGTGTGTTGCATAAATAGTAGAACAATAGACACTAGTCAGTGCCATTATTAATCGTCATTTTTTTCACCCTTCTAACTTTTTTTCCAAAAAACTCTTTTTTGACTAATAGTTTAATTTAAAAATTTTTTTCGTCTCAGAAAATCCTTGGAATCTGATTACCAATTTTTAACCCAAAGGATATTTTTTTGTTGGGGTTTTTTTTAATATACAAAAACCACAAATAGGGCCCCCTGTTTATTGTGTTTAGATCAACCAATCTCAGTTAAAAAATTTTTTCCCTTTTAAATAAGTTAACTAAAATTCCTTTTCCGGAAATTTGTTGAAAGGAGAAAATCTTTTAAATTTTTATCCTTCGAAAGAAACTTTTTTTAGGATAATCGATCGCAAATTGACCTTGATTTTTTAAACTTTCGAAAGATGTCCAAAACAGGACCCAATTTTAACAGGGGTTTTAATCAAAAAATCAGTTTTTAAATTCTTTTCAGTTCCATTGATTTTTCCCGCAAGAAGAAGTCCAGGGGAAAAGGCATTAAAACTTTTTAAAAATTTTGATTGAAAGATTGAGCCCATAAATTTCAAAAATTTAGAATTAAAGCCGGTTACAAACAAATAGGGAAAGGACCCTGCGTTTTATTGTTATATTATTACCACTTTGATTTTCTTGTTACATTATTTGCATAAGGATTGAAAGAGGGTGCAAGGTTTAAAAAATAAAAAATAAATTATCAAAACAATTTTTTATGTAAAAAATTTTTTAATAGGGAGTTTATCGTTTTTGAAAATAGAAAAACAGACGATACTTTTGTATTTTGATGTGAAAAATCTGTAAAAAACACCAGAGAAGAATCGAAAGAAATAAAACACAAGTTAAACGCACTATGTTACGGGTGGAGGATAGAGATGTTAAAACTGTTCCCTGTTCCTAGTTTCAAGTGAAAGATGAGTCCGGGGATGATGGACTTCCAATGGGGTTTATCCTTCTCCAGTGGTAACTAAATTTTTATGAATGATTTGATAAAAACGCAATAAACAAAAACTAATCAAACCAAAATTTGCTAAGATATGTTGACGATACTTTATTGTAAGGACAGGAATACGGAATTGAAGGTTTTTTAAAACATCTAAACCTTCCCTTTTTTAAATTTACAATGGAGAAAGGGAGGGAAAAATTTTTTCGACGTTCTAGTCAAAAAAAATCAAACCAAAAAATGGAAAATACCTTTTATACAGAAAACCTACCCAATACAATATTTACACCGGGAAATTTTTAAACATTAAGAAACGAAAAGGGGTTATCTCTTTTATAACCCGCAGTGACCTTATGTAAATAACAGTAAGGAATGCAAGATGAAATAAGTAATATAGCTAGAAATCTTAAAAAGGGTAAAAATGGGCAAAAAAACATCAACTAATAAAGGCCTTTTTTGCATAAATGCTGAACAAACAGACAAATGAAAATCCCAAAGAATTAATATTTCAATTTTTTGAAATGCAAGACATATTAATGAAATTTTATTAATTAAATAACATTTTTTTTTTAATTTTATTTTAGTATTAACAACAAAGTTTTAAAAAGGGAATTATCTTTAATACTACTTTTAAAAAGCTTTTTTTTACGCTAAAAGTAATCTTTAAAAACTCTACTTCTAATTGTATTTGTAAAAAAAATTTTTGAAATGTTACTATATGCAACTTACCCCAGGATCCAAAACCCGGATATTATTTTAAATTTATACCATTTTTTTTGGGGTTGTTTCAAAAATTTAAAAAAAAAGGAAAAAATTATAATTGTCTAAGTACTTTTTTTTTCGAATTTTTTTTTAAAATCTTACAAAACTATTTTACTAAATTCCTAACACTTTAACCATAACAACAAATAATGAAAAAAGTATACACTGAAGATAAATATTAAAAATAATTACCAAACCCCCAAACCCATATTACAACTGGCCCAATGCCAATAGTGAACGTCCGACCATCTATTTCACTGAAATTGATCGAAAATCAATTTGGATTGCACGGTCATTTAATTCAATGCAAATCTAAATCGTCTGTTAAAGAAATAGAAAAATAGACTCAGACACAGAAGGGGGGCCCCTAAAAAAATGTTAACATAAATTTTAATTTTTTTTTTTCAAAAAAAATAACCATTTACTGTTTTAAAAAAAATAGTCATATACCGAATATACGGGTGCCCCGAAGAAAGGGGACCAGAGCAACAAGATTCCTAGGTAAAAAAAATGCAATTAACGAAACTTGCTTATCCCAAATTGATAATAATAAGATAATGTAAAATTTTTAATTTTTTTTTCTTTTTTTCGAATAATTTCTTAACAAATAATACGGAAAATTGGGGTTTGGGTTTTTTTTTGAGAAGAAATTAAATTTTAGGCATATTTTTGATGTTGGGGTAGAGGGCTTAGCTACCCTAATTTTTTTGGAGACATAATTTTTTTTTTAAATATTGATTTGTTATTAAAAATTAAAAATTTCCCTTTCGTCAAAATTTAACCCTCATTTAGGTCATAGGAGCAACTTTTTTGAGATAAATGCATTTAAAGGGAACGCGCAATTTTTTTATGGAAAAGGGTTTTCCCAAGTTTTCAAATTTGCGAAGAATATTTTTTAACTTTTTTAAAAAAGTTTTTCAGGGGCAAAAAACCCAAAACCCCTTTTCCCCCCCCAAAAACCCCCAAAAGTCTTAAAACCCCTAGTTGCTTTTAAAGGCTGTTTTTGGGGGGGGGGGTTTTTTGTTTTGTGCCCGTGGGACTTTTAAATTTGGGTTAAAAATGAAGGGTAGGGGCCCTACTGACTTGCAGCAACATCGAAGGGGAAATTTTTTTTCTGCCCCAAAGAAAAATCCCCAATTTTGTACCACCATTTTTTGTTTAAAAAATTTTGAAAAAAGAAAAAAAAATTAAAAGTTTGACATCCTTTTCTTGTTAATTAACTTTGGGGTAAGGAAGTTTTCGTTAATTGCATTATTTTGACTTTAGGGAAACTGCTGTTGCTCTTTTCCCCTTTTTCACACCCCCTATAATTGAAGATGAGGAGTCCACCTCCCCTACCACCGGCCCTGAGGTTTATAGCATGCCCCCCGAGTTGCCAAATTAAATTTTGTTTTTGCTTTTCCCGAAAATTTGAATGAATTTTAATTTAACAATTTTTTTACAATATATATTAGATCCCAAAATGTTTTACCTAAAAATATATACATTCGGGGCAGCAGGTCCCGGTCCCGGGTTTGAACTAAATATGTCAGATACTATTAAGTCCTAAAAATCAGATCGCATGAAACAAAATAATGAAAAACTCCCCGAGAAACTTTTCAAAACAAAAACTGAAGTAAATAGTTTCGGGGAAAATTTACCACCATTTTTAAGATAAAGGAATCTAAAAAAATAAAAAAAATTTAAAATTTAAATTTTTTCAATTTTTTAAAGTTAAAAAAATTATAAAAATTTTTTTCAAAATTTTTTCGTCATAAAATTATATAAAAATTGTACCACTTCAATATATCTGTTTGATTTATAATAATTTTTTTTTTTCTTTTTTTTTTTTGGGTTTTTTTTTGGAAAAAAAATTTGGGGTTTTAAAAAAAAAGGGGCGGGGGTTTTTTTAAAAAAAAATTTTTAAAAAAGGGTACTTTTTGCCAAAAAATTTTTTAAAATTATCCCCCAAAAATTTAATAAATTTTAAAAATTTTAAAAAAAAATACCCCCTTAAGAAAACACAGTAAAAATTTTTATACTCTTTGAGTATTATTTGGGAAGCCTTTCTTGTTTAATCACAGCCTGGAGCACAACAACTATTATCTTATAGCCTAGATAGAAATGGGTTTTCCATCTAGGGTAATCTGCATAAGTATTCAACAGAATAAACTGTTAATAAAACTTCTTGCTAGGGTCATGTGTAAACTGAAATTAGGAAATTGGGGTTATGTTAGTAAGATGTAAAATTAAACAATGTCAGGTAGAATTAGTAGTGGGTTTGGAATTGGAAACCCGCACTGTGAATTCATAGATGATGGGGGAAAAATGGAGGGTATTTGAGGTAATAATTATTTTTTATCACGATGACACCATTAAATAACACCATACTTGTGGAATTATTAAATATTTAAAAAAAAATAAAAATTAGAAAATCCCCCAGGGGCCTTAGTCACCATATTATTTTTTAAACTAGGACTGTAAGCTGTAAAAACTTAGTATGGGTAAATTTTTTAGCCTTCGAATTTTTTTAAACGCTTTTTAGACATAAAAAAAAGAGATCAACAGGAATTATGTTATTCTGGTCTTAAAATTATTATTTTATATACATATCTCTTGCAAAATCGTTATGCAATTTAAATGATTTATATCTGACATTTGAAAATATTCGTTATAGTAGTTTAATTCATACCGAAGAAATTTTTAGGGTTATTATTATATTTCAAAACAGCTTAGGTGATTTTCCCTATAAAAATAGATGGAATATTATGATACCATTGGGAAAAAGCAGCAGTTGTAGGTATTTTTTTACTAAAAATTAAAAAATTTTTTGTTTAAAATAGATCCTGTTTAAACTTTTAAGGTAAGCAACATCGACATTGCCAGTGGTGCAGTTACAATGAGTTACATAATGTTTTAATGCGAAATAAAGAAATTTTTAAATATTTTTTTGTTTTTTAAGTTATTTTGTTATTCAGAAATTTTTTACATTATTTTACACTTTTTCTCCCCAAATAGTCTTAAAATACACCTTTATAAGACCGCTTACGAAAAAAGTGTAAAAATGTATAATTTTTTTAAAAAAAATGTTACTGTTTGTTTAATCAAAAACAATTTTTTAAGATTTTTTTTTTTTGGGTAATTTTCGGGGTAATTCCCTGGCAACTATTTGAATTAAAGTTTTTAAGTGGTAAGATAAACTTTTTTTAAAAACATTATTTGTAAACTGCATTTCTAAAAAATTTTTTATTGTTTATTTTTAAACCAGACTGGTTTTTTTTTTAGTTACCCTGGAAACCCCAAAAATTTCCGAAATTTTCATTCCCAGAATTGAATATTAATAAGTGGAAATATGTATAAAAACAAAGACAATGCGAGCTGTCGGTAATTGAATTAAACATTTAAAATTGTATTCAATTATTCCGTAAGTTCTTTAATTTAATTACTTTTCCCGGGAAAAAGGGAATTGCATTTGGATTATCAATTTATAGGATAATGAATCGTATTTTGGGAATTTATTTTTTTAAACCCAATAAAATTTGAAATTAATTTTAAATTTCCCAATAATAATTGTTAAGAAAAATTCAATTACCTTTTTTTTTGGGAAAAAACCCCGCCGAAAAACATCTTGAAACAGGGGGGGGTCGCTTTTTAATCCGGGATTAGTATTATCGATTGATGTTAAAGCCATTTTTATACCTTTTTTTTTGTTAAAAAAACTGTTGATGTTTGGGGGGGGAAAAAAAATTTTTTTGCGTCATTTATTTTCGTTAAAATTCGAGAAAGAGTTTTAGTGGAGGCGGGATAATATATTAAGTCTAAAAAATTTTATTTGTTTAGTGGTTTTTAATATATGGGGGAAATTTTAAAAAAAAAAATATTTATTTACTTTTATTTTAATTAATATTTTAAATTCTTTTTTTTAAATAAGAAGTTCAATGGAATGAAGTTTAATATTTGGGTTTTAATAATATATAAGATTTTTTTTTTTTCAGAAAAGAAAAATTGATAGTATATTTTTTTAAATAGCAATACCGTTTATTGCCAATCCTTTCTTTTTCCTAGAGATATGTAAAACGAAGCCCTGGGGGGTTAAAATCAAAACGCTTTTTGGTTTTAATTACTTTTTGTTAAAACCAAAGTTTACAAATCTAAAAAAGAGTTACATTACCAAAGATGTCTAATAATATTCATTTTTCAGTTTCATAAAAAAAATATCTATACCTTCAAAAGGTGGGAAATTTCCCGTTTCATCGTAATAAAAAAATTTTATAGGTTATTTAAAAAACATATTTGTTTTGCTGTTAAAGCAAGACATTTTTTAAGATTGAGTAAAACCAGAAACGCCCAACCCTAGGTTGGGCCCTTGTTTAATTTTTAGAAAGATAAAGTTAAAACACTCCTTCATGAAAATGTTTTTTTAAATTTTTTTTTTAATTTATTAAAAAAAAAAAAAACCAGAGAAATTATTCATTACTTTTTTTTAATTATTAAAACAAAATATAATTTTTATAATTAGTTTTTACTAAAAAACCCATGAGTTAATAAAGAAAAGTTAAAAGACATTAACACCGGAACAATTTAGATGCCCTTTCTTGTCTTTAATGCCCCAGAAATAAATGTATATTTTTTTTGTTCCCCCCTTTAATTATTTTTTTAAAAAAAATTTTTCAAAAAAAATTTTTTTATCAAAATCCTTTTTTTTTTTGTAATTTAAAAAAAATCAAACAATTGATTTGGGTTTTTAGTTTTTGCTTTTTTAAACCCTTAATTTTAAACTTAATATTTAGGGAAAAAAAAACTA
>JAHBCN010001783.1:52500-107368 GCA_019359885.1 Listronotus oregonensis | reverse complement strand
TTTTTATTTCCCAAAAAATTTGTTCACAAAGTTTTTGAAGGTTTATACGAATCGAATATTTAAAAAATTTAAATTCATCTTACAGAAAAAAAATTCATTGCCCGATAATATTTTGGCAAAAAGCAGTTTTTTTTTTTTTAACAAAATTGCGGGGAGCCTTTTTTTTTAAAATAGACTATGACATAGTAAGAAGACAAAAGGCAACGCTGAAGGTACCCAGCAGGAAAAATTAAATATTCTAAAAAATTCATTTAAAAAGTTTTTATACAAAGAGACTGGGCCTATATTGGCACTTGTTTTGGTTTTCCTAAATCCCCAAGTTTTTATTTTGTCCAAATTAAAGAAAAATATTTATGTGAAAAAAAATCCATTTTTTTTCAAAAACACAGTTCACAAATACCCCAGTCAAAAGAAATTTTAAAAATTTAAAAAAAAAATTTTTTGGGGGGCGGGGGGGGGGGGTGAATATTAAAATCAAAAAGTTTTTTCATTTTGCAAGCGCCATTGTTATTTTTGGGGAAAGGTTTAAAAAATTTTTTTTTAGGTTTTTTATAATTTACCCCTAAAATTGATTTGGTTCATTTTTTTAAAAAAAAAATCGTTTTAAAAGCCTTTTTAAAATGTTGATAATTATTGAAAAAATTTTTTTTTTCCATTTCGCATTGCAAAACATGGTTTTTTTAAATTTTAAATTTTAATAAGGTTAAAAGCATGATGGGATAATTTTTGAAAGATAAAAATTTTACTGATTTTAGAGCCCTTATCTAGTAGGCTGTATTTTTTTTGTTTATAAATTTTAATTTTTTTTTTGAGACTTACATTTTCAATTTAGATTAACAAAAAAAAAAAATAATATTCAGTCCTTCGTTTTGAGTCTTAAAAAAAGGTACTTTTGGTTAAAAACAATTGGAGCCGAAGCCCCCCTGCATGTTGGAAATTTTTTAACCAAAAAAAATATAAAGCTGGTTAAAAAAAAACTTTAAAAAAAAAAAGTCTTTATGACCAGTAGGAACAAAGTTACCATATTTTTTTAAGTAATATTTGAATTGTTTATAATTATTAAAAATTAATTTGGACGGCATTTAATAGTATAATACTTAAACCTTAAAAACCGCATAATAAAATGTTGTTATATTTGTTTTTTATTGCTAAAAGATGTGTTTAAAGTGACTGATACTTTTGTCGAGCCAGGGAGGTAGAGGTGGGGATGGGAGCTCTCGGATTGACATGCCGAGTCAAAAACTGAAATTGAGAGTTTAAAGCCGCGAAGCGCTAACAAAAAGCCATATCTCTGCAAATTTTTATCGGATAAAGCTTTTTTTTTAAACTAGGGTAGCGCAAAAAGTTACAAATAATGATGCATTGAATTTTTAAAAATTATCATTATTTTTTTTTATATAAATTTATTTTAGCTCATTTTTAATGGTAAAATTGAAGGCACTTTAGAAATCGAAAAGCCAGATTGGTGTTCATAAATCCTGCGTATGGGCGAGAGATCAATTATTATATCTGAAACTGAAACTGAAATTTTAGCTTCAGATTTATTTATTGATATGTCGTCTAATAGGGTTTCAGATAAAAAATTTAAATATACATAAAATTTAGTTTAATTGATTACACAGGCCCACAAAAAAAGTGGTGTGTGCTGGATGTGAGTATAGGATTTTCTGAAGTTTTTTTTCCGCTGAACACAAATCTAAAGTAAAAATTGGGGGTCAAACAATAAATAATCAAGAAAAGGTGTAATTTCAGATATTAACAATTTTTTTAAATGTAAAGCGTAAATATCTTAAAATTTATAAATGATACACAAAACTTTATAGGCCATAAACTATGTATTTTTCCAAGACCTTTAATTTGAGTAATATATTTTTTTCGTTCAAATACAATATTTTTTGAGTTATAATCAAATAACCGAATTTTTAGGACTTTTCTAAGGTATGCCCCTGGAAAAAATTTAAAATTTGTATTTTTTTATTTTTAGATGTTTATTATAAATTTTAAGTAATTTTAAATTAAAATAAATAAAATAACTGAATAATAAAAAGAAACCTAAAAACTACATTAAAATAAAAAAAAAAAAATCTATTTTGGACTGAAATTTTTTGTCAAAATGACATTTTCGTTTTTATACCCTTTATTATTTATCCTATCAAAAATATTTTAAAAACTTTTTTAAAGACAATTTAAAAAAGTCTCTCTTTTACTTTATGATTTTTTTTTGTATTTCAGTTTATTTAGTCGTAGTCCAAACATTTCGTGGAAGGTTTTTTTCCCGGGAAATGTCCCTCGATTTTTTTTGGGGTTTCCCCATTTTTTTTAAAAAAAAACGCCAAAAAAAAATTAGTCCGACACCCAACACACACCACTTTTTTTGTTGGGCCTGTGTTATTTTTTATTTCGTAATTAACACTGTTCCTTTAATCTGTGTGTATTTATTACTGTACAAACTATATCTCTATGTTTTAATATTAATATTGAATGCATTAATCTGTAATTATTAAAGACGATATGAATTATATTTTACTTTATAGTAGATATTGTACCATTTACATTTTAATAATGTAATTTAAAAAAAAAAATATAGATTACTGAAATTTGAAAAATAATTTAAAGCTGCTTTAAAAAGTTAAATTGTATAGTGTTTAATTAAAGTAAAGATATTAAAATTATTAAAAAAATAATTTTAATTTTTTTTAAAATAAAAAAGCCACTATTCACAACTTTTTGGGAAAATCCAGATTAAAAAAAAAGCTTGATCTGATAAAAATTCGCAGGATATTATTTTGTTCGCGCTTCCATTTTAAATTGATTTCAGTTTTTGACTCGGCATGTCAGTCGAGAGCCATCCCCACCACTACCTCCCTGGCGCCGACAAAAGTATCATCACTTTAAAAAAATCTTTTAGCAATAAAAAAAAAAAATAACAACTTTTTATTATGCGGTTTATAAGGTTTAAGTATTATACTATTAAATGCCGTCCAAATTAATTTTTAATTATTATAAACAATTCTAATATTACTTAAAAAAAAAATGTTAACTCGGTTCCTACTGGTTCATAAAGACTTCTTTTTTTTTAAAAAAGTTTGTTTTATAGCCGGCTTTCCATATATTTTGGTTTAAAATTTTTAACTTAAGCAGGGGGCGCTCCAGCTCCAATTGTTTATTAACAAAAAAGTACCTTTTTTTTCAAGGCTCAAAACGAAGGACTGAATATTATTTTTTTATTTCGTTAATCTAAATTAGTAAAATATAAGTCTCAAAAAAGCAAAAGACATTTTGTAATACCTAAAATATATATAAACAAAAAAGATATAGCCTACTAGATTAGGGCCCTAAAATCAGTAAAACTCAATTATCTTAGCAAGAAATTATCCGATCATGCTTTAGAACATCTCATTTAATTAATAATTAAAAAACCGATGTTTTGCAATGACAGAAATAAATAAAAGATTATTTTTGCAATAATTATCAACCTTTTAAAAAATGGCTATTTTTAACGGTTTTTTGCATTTGTTCATAAATGAACCAAATAAATTTTAGCCGGGCTTAAATTATAGGTTTTTTTAATACCTAAAAAACATTTTAATTGTATTCCTCCAAAATTAACAATGGCGCTTGCAGAAGCGAAGAACACGTTTTTAGCAATTTTAACCCTCCACCCCTACCCCTGCACACTTTTTTCGAGTCTAAAACTATATAGTCATATTCAGGTAATCATCCTCTACAACTTTTAATACCTTTCAACCTGTTACAAATTAACGTCATAAACAGCCCTTATTTTTACCTACAGACTGGGCTAAAAGGCAAACAGCCAACACAGAAATATGTATAATATTTTTAATTTTCTTAACAAGATAATGACTACAGTTATTTTTTTAAATGCGTTTAATAAAATATTTAACATTCTTTTTGTTACACAATAGTCAGCTTAGAGTAACATTAAAGCAAATTTAAATAGAATATTGCTCTGTATACTAGTTTACAAACTGTATCAGTTTAAAGCTAACAGAGCTATTACATGATTATTGGCGTATGTGTTGGAAAGCCCGTATTTAATTAAACATTATTAGGTATATGACAAATATAAAAGCTTTAACGACAGGACAAATGTTTAATTTATTACGAACAAAAGTAGTACTTGTTTTATACAGGGTAAGTTTTTTAAAGTTTTACAATGAGATATGTCCCAAACGAATTATGTTTTCATAAAATTTTAGTGGCCTAAGTAAAGAGCAAGGGTATATTTACTCAATTTTTTCCTTTATTATTTTTGAGGGGAGAATTTTGAAATTTTAAATGATATTATCTGTTTTTTATTTTAAAATACGAATTTTCATGCAAATATTTGATCTGTATGAAAAACAATTACATTGCTTCACATTGCTAATAACGTTACTTTATGAAAAAAAATCGTTTAAATTTTTTTACAAATATTATTTATTATCTATTATTATTTATACATATTGCCCTCCAAATATTTTTTTTTCCTTTTTAAAATAAAATTTAAAAGCAGAATGGATTTGATGTTATGTTATCTGTAGTTGTAGGTGCAGTACCCATTACTTTGTCCTGTATAAAATCAATTAAAGTCAATTCTAGCAAACAGGTAAGCTAGTTGATCCGACTACCTCGACCAATCTATCTTTTTTCAAATACTTGATCTAAATAATTTCGGGCCTGGAACTGGGGTGAAGCTCCATTTCGCTTAAGAGTCCATTCGCGCCGCGATAATTAGATCCAATTTGGGGTGCGGGGCATAATGTTTTTCCCAAAACCGGTATAAGTTATCGATAATTTTTAAAACTATATGAAAGCCAACACTTAAATCTAGGCTTTTCCTGTAATAGTTTTGTAATTTGGATTTAGTTTTTAATATTTCCTTGAGTGAAAGTCACCCTAAAATCGGTTATGTTTAGGTACTATTTTCTCATCTCATCGACTCATATTTCAAAAATCCGTAACTACAGAGGCATAAATTATTTCCTTACTTTTAAAATGGTATTATAACTTATATGTGCATTTACATCAAACAATAGTTAATAGCCGATTTGGAAGAACCTACCTTTTTAATGCAGCTATACGAAAATTGTGGTAGTGGGAGTTTGTTAGTCTCCGCCCATCGTCTCCGCGTCCTTTCGCCCGACCCCTAAGGTGTAGCGTAAATGCACTCTTAAACCAAAATTATGTACTGGTTTATTATCTAAAGTAATTGGTTTCTTTAAAAGTCACTGGTGAATGGTGTGTGATGTGGTATTTTCGGGAAAAAAGTTATTGGTCTGTATTTTTTTGATGGACATTTATAAATGAACAAGAATACATATATATTTTAGGAAACCAAAAACAACAGTTACTTAGCTAGAATCTAAATCCGGATATATGATTTGAGCCAGATGGAGCTCTACCCCATTATATGATACAGGCTCGTAATTATTTATATAAAATACTTAAAAGCAGGTGAATAGGTGGTTGGATCAACTAACCTGCTGCTTCTCCAGATTTGACTACAATTGACTTTTTTGTTGGGCCTTGTAAAGGACAGAGTAATGGCTACTGCACTTACAACTTCAAATAACAAGAGAGGTCGAATCTGTTCTGCTTGCTTATAAGTGACACCTACAAGGCTAGAGTGGGTATGAAATTAATTTCAAGTAAGAGTAAGTATATGTTTCTTAGGCATAATAGACAAATATTTTCTATGTAAAACATGAATCAGTCATATTTACGTAAGCAGGAAGGCAATGTTAAAGTTTTTTTTGAACACAGACCTAGTTTTTATTAGCAGATTCGTATATTAAAACACATTGTTTCATTCGAAACTACAAAATCTCCCCCCCCCCCCTTTAAAGCTAAAAGAAAAGAAAAAGAATTATATCACTCATATTTCCCCAGTACTTACTATGTTACCAAAATGTCATAAAACATTTGATATATTAGACAGTCAGCCCTATTGTAGAAAAAAGGACCAATATCCTAGCCCTTTTCACTAGTAAATAATGACTATGCGCTGATAATTCATTCATTGATTTTACGGGATGACTGCGGTTGATAAACTAGAAAAAAGAACCTAGAACGTGCCGAAAAGAAAGTCATTTTGAAATAATTATACATAGCATGCCATCTAAACCAAACGAAATTGTATTAAGAAAAAAAAATCGGCGAAAAATTATCGGTATAAGTGTAGGTGAAGTCTTAAGGGCCAATCTCAAATCTTGATTTTGTTAAAAAAAATTAGGAGTCTTAAAACAATCTTACTAAGTATTCATTTATCCTAAATGAAAGTTTTCGAAAGGTTATCTCTTGCAAAACTAATGTAATATACTAGAAAAAGGTTGTACGTATGAGCCTTTATATCTGCAAAAAATCTTGGGACAATCGAACAAAAAATGATCATTGAGTTTTTAAGCTTTTATTGGCAAACCACTAAATATCTTTTAAATTGCTTTTTAGCGGTAAAGAGTATACAAATAAATAATGCACAAATATAAAACAAATTTTAAGAAGTTATAAGTAAAATTCACCGAAACTACTTTTTAACCAAAAAAAAATCCTAAAGATTTTACTTTTTCTGATTTCTCCGCTGTAATTTTAGGTACAAATACCTAACCGATATTTTTGATAGAAAATGGACCATTTTGAGATGTATCTATATAAATAAATAAATAAAAATTGCTTATTGGATACGGTGGTTCTGAAATGACTTAAATTTGTTTAAAATAAAATTTATTTTATTTTTTTTTATTTTATCCCGTTAATTGAAAATGAACTAGGAGATTGGTATGCCCATTAAAATAAAGTCTAGATTTATAATTAGTTATCAAAAACCAAAATGGCATACAGGTACAGTCATTTAAAAAAATATATTTTAACATTATTATAAACGTATCCCAAAACGTATCCCACTGCCTTAAACTTTTGTAATCCTCATATGTATGCCAACTCATTTTTTAGATTTAATTTTTAAGGATGTTTGTTTAGAAAAAATGGCATACTGAGCATGATTTTTTTAGGATATGTATGTTTTATTAATGATTTAGTGGCCCCTACATAACCTTATTACGGTAAATGGCATACTAAGCACGATTGTCCTAGAATAGGTATTTTTTACAGTTTTAAGGGCCCTTGCATAACGTTAAAACTTGCCTACATGTATGCTTTTTTTATAATGAATAACCTTTCGAAAACCAAATATTATTTTTTGCTTAGGAAAGCTCTATTCTTAATGTCATTTATTATACCAGTATTTGAGTTTGTTTCTGCATGATTATAATAGTTTTATGATGCCATCGCTGACAATAGGCTATTAGCCACCACTAAAAATCAGCTTTAAATTGTGGTTATCATATCAGATAATAGTATAAAGAAGCATATTTCTCTATAATATAAAGTAAAATGTGCATATTTATTGCAAAGTATACGTATTAAAATTTAAATATTTTTGAAATTAATTCAGCGACTGGAACGCTCTGTGATTGGTTACAACTTTGACGACGTCACTTGCAAATAAATAAATGTCACAAGCTTTGTGTTATGTGTTTTCAGGTGTTATTTTCAATCTTAAACTATTTAAATAACTGTTTTTTGACCATTTTATATAAGAAACAAATTTAAAGTAACATAATTATCCGTTTTATACCTTAAAATGGACATAAATTTTGTGCCAACCGATAACAGAAACCTACCTGAGATAGACGCATGTATGATTGTGCATTTCTTTAAAAATAACGCTGACTACTATGCTGCAGAACTCAAAAATGTAAAAACAGCTTTGTAAGTACCTCTAAAAAATTATTTATTTACATGTTCATCATTTAGTATTTCTCAAAATCTTATTGTAGGTTATGTTTATGGAGTGTAGAAATATAAGAAGTACCATCTCTTATGGGAGACGAATTGAAAATATGTCCAGCTGTAAGCAGTAAATAATACAGAGATGACGATCCTTACCTCTCTACAATCCATAGTTATGTTGTTACCAAGAAATTTATGGTCTGCTTAAAGTATTTATAAGTTATCTAAAGGCGATATTTTGTTGTATATAAATCGGTAGGTATTTAAAGCAGGATATTTGTATACCTACATTAAAGTGATCTTACCACTAAAAAAAAAATAATACGATACAAAGCTGTTTGGATCTCTTCGAGCTAATTCTTACCACTTTTTTTTGCCTTTTAGGATCTTTTGGGACAGATATAAACAGTTTTTGTGGTGTTTTTAGAGAAGTATTGGTACATTGTGGCACTACACACCATTTATATACCATTTTAGCCAATAAATTGAGAAATTATTATCAAAATTCACTGTAGTTGCACTCGTTGTTAACTTGTTTATTTGCATATGACGTCACGCGTAACATAATATGTCGACGCCATTACAGAAACAGCGGTTTTAGCGCAAATTTTATAATTTAAAATTTAACATTGGGTTTTATTGAAAATACAGCAGATTTTTCCAGAAATATAAAATGTATTGTGTTTGTTAGTTACCAAATAATAATTTAAAACGATTTTTCAAAATAAGTCAAATAGCCTATTTTCATTATTGCAGCAAAATGACCTAAAAATTTGTTATTTCTTTTAAGACCTTAAATTTAAATATCAAATCTAAAAGGAGCCTTAAACAGATAATAACATTATATTTTGAATGACATATTATATTAACAGATTTATTAATCCCAACAGGGGATTACCACAAATAACTTTTTGCAAGATATTAATAGCGATTTGGAGTATTATCATGTCAGTTAAATTATTGGTTTAAATATTATCTGCTTGATACTGCACGCACATCGCCAGTAAAGACAAGGGAGCAAAGGACAATTAATATGCAATATTACTGGAACAAGTCACTGTGAAATCCCACAAAACGCTCTTGAGCTTGATGAATGTCTGGAAACACATTTCGGTGTGTGAGAAAAAAAAATTATAGGTATATGGGCTGTATCAACAGCAAAGAGGTTCATAGAAAAATAAATTGCAATGCTAAATCCTTAAATTACCTGGTGTACGGTAAACGGAGTTTTTAAACAGTACTTTGAGACCACATCGGACATGTATTATATTTGTTCTCTAACCAAATTTTTTAAGTACTGATTGCTTTAGCTACAAAAACCCTGTCTTTAAACAAAAAAATATGAAAAGACAACAAAAATAATAGTATAATTATAAAAAAAAATTGGTTTCACTTTAGGCAAGACTGCAGGGAATAATTTTGCAAATTACATTTAATTTTTTTTTTAATCTTATCCTGGATAAAAACTATATGATAAAGTATATTTTATAAATATGTAAAGTCAATTTTCCTATATTGCATTAAACTTATTTATTATTTAAATTATAAGAATCTGTTCAATATTTTTTTACCCTATATATAAACTATTATTCCAGTAATATTTATTTTTGTATTATTTAATTAAAAGCAAAATAAAGTGGTACATCTTAAAAGTAATAGACTAAAGATAATTAGTAATAAATAAAGTTATAATTGTACTGCAGGTACAGTGCAAGTATATTTTTAAGTTTAATTATGGGCTCACAGAGTATGATGTTTGTGCCAATTCAAAAAACGTCAGTGTTGACATAAATAAAAACATAATAAAATTTTTACTCGGATTCGTAAGATTTGCGTTGCTTCTTTTAAAGGCATGTGTTATCTGGGTACTTAATGATTATTAAGACTGATGAACTGTATATAATCTGTAAGTAACAATAGAAAAGCCACAATAGACCGATCGGTGGCGGTGGAAGGGTGTTATACCCACTCACTTTAAACCTTAAACCTAAAGTAACAAACTATTGCAAAAAATAGTTTAACTTACATATAAAAAATAATTATTTGATTAAAAAATTACCCTGTATTTGTTGCAATTTCCAAAAAATGTTGCGCCTATTGATTTATTTGTTTATTTCATAATATTTTTTTACCTTTCTTATTTTTTTAGGTTTAAAAGTCTTAATAAGATATTGTTTCGCAGTTAGAGCCCAAATATAATGATTCTGGTAACAAGCGGTGCATGTTTGAGTATCCCTTGTGATGGATTCTGGGTTTGCTGTGGATGTGATATTAACTAATATGAAAACTGTGAAAGTTGAAAGTTAAAAAAAATAATTATCTGATTTTTTAACAATTGGGTTTTTTTACATATTTTAAATGCCTTTATTGCAGTATTTTTAAACATGTTGTCGTTTAGTTAAAAAATAATATTCACAAGTATTGTATTTTTTTATATATCTCTTAGCAATTTTTAACACAAAATCCCAAACTTTCTGCTAACCAACCAGTTGTCATTACATTTCTAAATGTGTGGTATTTTTTCAGATATTTTCATTTTTTATAAAACTTTTAACGGTGCTCTTATCACTTTGCTGTAAAATTAGTTTTAGTATTCCGTTATAGGCCACTTGCACCTAATTAACTTTATGGACATTTTGAGCCAGTAAATATTTTATTGCAATCATTTACTATACAGAATTGACAAGGCAAGGACTTGTGAGCCAATTTTAACGTCATAAATAGGATACATACGGTAAAATGCCAGATTGAAAGGAGAACAACAATAATTTCCCCTATTCCCCCTCCAAATACAACGATGACCGACGGCACCCACGATTCGTTAGGATATTGTCAACAGTGTTGTCAATTTATAAAATATTTATTAGCAATTTTAGAAATGTTTTAAAAATCATACGTTTTATAAAACTTTTTATTTAATAAAAAGTTATTATCTTGGCAAAAAAAAAAAAAAATGTGTTAAAAATATTAGTGTTTGAGAATGGTTAAAGATACTTTATTATTTTAACTATATGTAATTATTATTTTATCGAGCAAGACAACATAAATAATTTCATTTTTACTGGTTGGCAACATTGCCTGTCACGTTCAATTGCAAGGCAAATGCTTTTGCGTTGAAAAAATAGTATTCTGCTATTTAAAAAAAATATATTTGCGTAAGCAAAAAATTTATATTATTTTATGGTATATCAAAGCTGAAAGTGTCGATAAAGTTGTTGGGCAATTTACTTTTACATACCCTGGCCAACAGGTCCCATCCCGCACAAACGATTTTAAATATTTTTAATCGTTTTAAAAAATCCGGATGCATTAACCAATGTGGTAAATGCTATCAAGAAGACCATAAAGCCCGTCCTATTTCTGAAGAAAAAGTCGAGAGGGACAAAAATGTATGTGCTTTTGTGGAAGCAAATGAGCCATGGTCCAGCATTCAAATTTCCCAAGAAATTGGCATTCCAGACCGCACAGTTAGATATGTTTTAAAAAAACATGGGTATAAATACAAATTAAAACTACTCAAGAAATTTTCTCAGATAATTATATCAGGCGAATTGAGTTTTGTGAGACCATGAGAAAGAAAATTGATGAAAATGACAATTTTCTAAAAAATATTCTGTTTTCATGGTTATCAAAATCCTGCAGTCGCCAGATATTGGTCACGGGAAAATAAACATTTAAGTGCGCCTGTACGAACACAATATCCCCAAAATTAAACGTTTGGGCAGATATTTTAAGCGACAACATTGTAGGACCTTTTCTCCTTGAAGGCAACTTAAATGGGCAAAAATATTTGCGAATGCTGCAAGAGGAAATTATACCAGCTGTGCAAAACTGAAATGTTAATTTTGAAGGAAATTTGGTTTCAGCAGGATGGCTGTCCTGCTCATAACGCAAGGCCAGTTCAGGAATTTCTCACTAGGACTTTTTCTGAACGGCTTATTTGTGGCAGAGGTACCATACTATGGCCGGCAAGGTCACCGGATTTGACTCCTCTTGACTTTTTTGTGGGACCAATTAACTCAACTAATTTACAGGTATCCACATGAGAGGCCTGCAAATTTAGTTGAGTTAAGGGCAAAAATATTTGACATTACTAACTCCATTACACCGGAGGTATTGTCGAATGTTAGGATGGAGTTTAATAATTGGCTTGGTTATTGCGAAGCTCAGCAGGGCAATGTCTTCGAGCATTTGTTAAAATGAGAATGCTTTAAGTTTATTTTTAGAGTTATTTTTTATTATTAGCATTACTATTAATTTCATTAGTTTTTAAGAATGTTTATAAGTTTTTTTTGGAATAGCAGTTATTATTTTATTTTTAGATTTATGCCTGATTAAAAATTCAACAACCTTTTAATTACTGTTGTATTTAATACAACAGTGATTGACAGGACCGCCTAAAAACGAAAATATCGAAAAAAAATTCAAAAAATGCGATTGACAATCAATACTTCAACGTCAGGCGTTCGGTAGTTACTGACTGATTAGTGTGTGTGTGTGTGTGTGTGTGTGTGTGTGTGTGTGTGTGTGTGTGTCTAGTCGCGTGGGCGGACTTGCGTTAAGTACCTAATCACGAGGCTTGACAGTGTTGACATATGAAACGCTTTATTATGCAGGATCGTCTAAAAATACATTTTAATGTAATAATTGGGTCAGAACCCTGACGACTAGACTTAGGGTTTTTTGAATTTGTCTAAAGTATTTGTAGAAGTTATAAACAAAATTTTAACAACATATTAAAAAATCCCGGGAATATATAATTACACTTTAAAATAATTATAATTTTTACCATATCAAAAATTATAAAAACTATTTAATAACTTTTGAGGAATATTGACAAATTTAAAAGCCCAAGTTTTAGTCGCATGGTTAGTTCTGGTTGAAAGCAGCTCTTTATTTTCCCCATATATATCGGCGTAAAGGAGGAGCGTTTTAAAAGGACCATGATTTGCATTTTTACATTAAATGCATAATTTAGAAAAACCTACTTTTAAATAATGCCGAGTCTCGTATAATAAAGCATGTTTCATGTCAACACTGTAAAATCGTGACCACGGGGTTCCCTAACGGAGTCGGCCGCGTATTTTTCTTGGGTCGGTAGAAGGCTATTCCACCACTGCATGCACACTCTTTGTCTTTATTTGGCTCAAGCCTTTGCCTATTTAATGGACATCTCCTTTTATCGCACTAAAAATCTCTGCATGCAAGAAACTGGTTTGCCAGACGTGTATAAGACTTGAAAGCTAATTAAGGATATAGGAGCAGCTTGAGAAGTAATTGAAATTATAGACTTTATTTTCTTAGGGCTGGGTTAAATAACTAATTAGTACAGAAAAGTAGCATACAAGGTTTATGAAAAGAAACCTACATTAAAGCATTTTTAAAAAAAACCAAATTTTTAAATTAAAAAAAAATTTAAATTTAAACCACTTAACAGGTTTTTTATTTTTATTTTTGCCTTATATTTTTAACACATCTTATTGCAAAAAATAAACTCAATTATTAACTTAGCGAAACAGCGCAAACAAGTACTATGAAATTTGGAAATCGACAGCTTTTATTATTTAACTATCATTAACTATATTTAAAGGAATACCTCATTTCTAACATTTGACAAGATAAATAGGGTTCTTCCGTCTCATGTCAGATTTGAAAAGAGTTGGGCAAATTTAAAAAAAAGTAATAACTAAACTATCAGGCTTTTTAAGATCTTTTCAAATACAAAACTCCCAACAGTTGTTTTATGCATAAAATTTTTGCCCCTTAATCTATGATACTGCAGGTAGTGTTATAAACACAGTTGATTATTAAATTTGTGAGTGTTCATGTATTTATACATTGCTTTTAAGATCATTTACATTTTGTTATTTTATTTGTTTTAATGGCAACCAAAGAAAGGTAATTGGGCCAAAGAGAGTTTTAATAGTCCTTCACTTGGTAGTTAATCTGCTTTCTTATCATTATTATGTTAAATCTCCAAAGGCGCAAAACACTTTTGTTTTTTTAGCCCTCTGAGCGCCCTTGTTTAGATTATGCAGAGGATATATAGTTAGTGCTACTGTTAATCAATAACAATTTAAAGCTTTTAAGCCTAATTGACATTCTAAAAAAAATATTTATTTTCATTTGTGATTATCCCTTATTATATTATTTGAAAAGGCTTACCTAATAGTAGCGCGTAAGCTGACGTTAATTTTAAATTTATACATATTTGAAAATTATATATTTTCATAAAAAATTAAAATTTTAATTATTAAAGAATCTAGAATTTAACTTAATAGCGCATGCTTTTAATTGGAAAAGTCTAAGCTAATTACATCGTTAAATAAAGAAAAAAAACTTTGGTTACAATACATAACACCCATATAATATCAGGAGTTACATTATATATCCGTTAAAATAGAAATGCAATAAAGAAAATTCCATGGAAATATTTTTTATTTTCCATATGATATGCATGTGGCATTTAGAAAAATGTTTTCCATTTTAAATAAAGTAAATTACTTTCCAAGCTGCTTCTATATCCTTAGTTAACTTTCGAGTCTTTTATAATAAACGATTGCAATAAGACATTTACTTGCTCAAAAAGTCCATAAAGTTAATTAAGTGTAAGTGGCCTATATTGTTTCTGGGCTGGCTAAACTTTTCGCTAGAAGCTATAACGGGATTTTGTGCCCTAAAATCATTTACATTACAATAATACTTTTGTTTTTTTTTCTTCATAATAATAAATGCAGGGTAAATTACATTAGATAATACTTAATTTATACATATTTTTTTACGAAAATGCTAACGGAATACCAAAACTAGTTTTACAGCGAAGTGATAAGAGCATCGTTAAAAGTTTTATAAAAAATGAAAATATCTGGCAAAATACCACACATTTTAAAATGTAATGACAACTGGTTGGTTAGCAGTTAGTTTGGGATTTTGCGTTAAAAATTGGTTGGAGATATATAAAAAAATACAATATTTGTAAATATTATTTTTTAATTAAAAACAAAATGTATAAAAACATGGCATAAAAAGCAACTAAAATATGTAAACAAACCTAATTGTTACAAAATCAGGCCCTTACTTTTTTTTACTTTCAACTTTAACTCACAGTTTTCACATTTAGTTATTATCACATCCACAGCAACCCCAAAACCCATCACAAGAGAGGCTCAAATATCCACAGCTTGTTACCAGAATTATTATATACAGGCTATAATTTCGGATCAATATCTAAAGACTTTAAACCTAAAAAAAATAAGAAAGGTAAAAAAAATATTAAAATAAACAAATAAATAAATAGAGAAAATATTATTTTTTTGGCAATTATTGTATTCGTAAACAAATATAAGGGTTTTTTTTTGATAAAATAATTATTTATTATACGTAAGTAGAATTTTTTTGCAATAGTTTGTTGCTTACTGCTTTTGTTTAAGTAAAATTTTTAATTTAAGTTTTACAAAAAATATCTTCTATATTAATTTAAAATATTACTATATGGGTAGTTTATCTTGATCTAGCTTTTAATTACTTAGATTTTAATAATAAAGCAGGTGCAACAATAATATTTTTTCTTTATTTCTAATTAAATTTAAAACGATTCTTGGAAAATAAAGCAAAAAATAAGACATTTTTTAAATTTTATGTTAACTTTATATACAGGTCGTTTTATTTTAACAAAAAATTATTTTTGGTTTGCGATTACTTCTTAAAGAACCCTGTATAAAATAAAATATTTTTTGAAAGTGTACAATAATTACGCACATTATGAGATGACGGACACACTTTTTTAACAAATTTGATCTTCTCGGCATAAACTTACTCCATCAGATGGTTGACTCACCGTGTATAGTATATAAAATTGTGGTTTAAGTGTTTTGAGTTTTACTTTTAAAATAGTGTAACTTAAAATAAATAAAGTATTAAGGATACAGAAACCTTAACGCCCGTGCCCCTACTTTAATTACAATTATAAAATGACAAATGACTAGTTCAGAAATCAAAAACTTACACCATCAACATTATGTAAAATTATAAAAAGAGAAAGTTAACCTTATTATATGTAACAGAATTTGGATAATTATTTCTTTTTTCATATGATATATTTTATTTAGCGGAATGTCCTAGGATCGCTTTTAAAGATCATTTAAATACTTTGTGTATTCTGTAAGTATGCAAAATCTTTAATAAATATTATATAAATCCTTTACAAAACATAGTAACAAAGGTAAAAAATACAGTGAAATAGTAAAAAAAATATAGAGTTGAGGACTAGTGGCATCTTAGGGAGATAACCACGCACTGGGGCCTCTAATTTTTGCTTATCATATAGCAAGTTTGACCCCAGCTACTTTAAACATAATGCATGACAACTCAACTACTGCCATAAGTATACTCGTAACATCCGCAGACTTGACTAGAAATAATATCTTTATTTTCTTAGTGCTAGGTTAAATAATTAATTGGGACAGAGTTGCATACAGGGTTTATTAAAATAAACCTATATTAAAACATTTTTAAGAAACACATTAAATAATAATTTAAATTAAACCATTACCAATTTATTTTTATTTTTTTCCTATATTTTTTACACATCTTATTACAAAATAATAACCCAATTATTAACTTAACGAAACGACTCGGACAAGTACTATGTAATTTGGAAATCGACAGCTTTTATTGCTATTGTTAACTATATTTAAAGGAATACCTTATTTCTAACATTTGACATAATAAATAAAGTTCTTCCGTCTTATATCAGATGTGTTAAAAGTTAATCAAACTTTAAAAAGAAGTAATAACTAAACTATCAGGTTTTTAAAGATCTTTTTAAATGTAAAGCTCCCAAACAGTTGTTTTATGCATGAAATTTTTGCCTATAAATATACTACTTAATCTATGTTACTGCAGTGTGTGTAACACAGTATATTATTAAATTTGTATGGTTAAGTTGATGTATTTATAAATTGCTTTTAAGATCATTTGCATTTTGTCATTTTAGTTGCTTTTAATGGGAACTAAAGAAAGGTAATTGGGCCAAAGAAAGTTTTAATATTCCTTTTCTTGGTAGTTAATCAGTATTTTGTAAAATCTCCAAGGGCGCAAAAGACTTTTGTTTTTTATCTTTCTTAGTGCCCTTGTTTAGATTATGCAGAGGATTTATCGTTAGTGCTACTGTTAATCAACAACAATTTAATGCTTTTAAGACTGGTTTACATTCCAAAAAAAAAATATTTTTTTCATTTGTTATCCCTTTTTATATTGTTTAAAAAGGCCTAATAGCAGCGCGTAAGCTGACGTTTATTGCATATTTATTTAATCTTTATATATAATATCTTGAAAAATTAAAATTTTTGTTATTAAAGGATCTAGAATTTTAACTTAACAGAACAAGATTTTAATAATAAGGGTTTAAGCTAATTACTGCGGATGTTACGAATATACTTATTGCAATAGTTGAGTTGTCATGCATTATGTTCAAAGTTAAAGACGCTGGGAACAAACTTGCTTAATGTTAGGTAAAAAACAGGGACCTCAGTGCGTGGTTATCTCTCCAAGGAGCCACTAGTCCTCAACTCTCTTTATTTTTTAAATATTTTACTGTATTTTTTACCTTTTTACTATGTTTTGTAAATAATTTATTTAATATTTACTAAAGATTTTGTATACTTACAGAATACGCAAAGTATTTAAATGATCTTTAAAAGCGATACTTTGGGACATTCCTTGCTTTCTGAAATAGTCATTTGTCATTTTATGATTGTAATAAAGGAACGGGCTTTAAGATTTCTGTATCTTTAATTATTTATTTATTTTGAGATGGGCTATTTTAAAAGTAAAACTTAAAACATTTAAACCACAATTTTATATACTATACGCGGTGAGTCAACGATCTGATGTAGTAAGTTTATGCCAAAAAATATTTTATTTTATACAGGGTGCTCCAAGAAGTAATTGCAAACCTAAAATAATTTTTTGTTGAAATAAAACGGCCTGTATATGAAGTTAACATAAAATTTTTTAAAAATGTCTTTTTTTTGCTTTATTTTTCAAGTTTCTTTTTGACTTTTAGTACTTAAAAGCTAGATCAAGATAAACTACCCATATAGTAATATTTTAAATTAATATAGAATTAAGGTGTTTGAAAAACATGCTTTTAAGTCACAATTTTATAAATTAAATTGTAATAATTTTTTAAATAGAATGTATGGTTTTTATTTTATATATATTTTACTTAAAGTTTTAAAATTCTTCTAGGATTTTGATTTATTACTATAATTTTCATCAGTTTTTAGAACGTTAATGGAAGGAAGTTCAGAGGTAGTAGTTATTTGCAAAACGTCCATAGTGGCACTATGGACGTTATCTAAAAGGTGCTATAAAATTCAATATATTGGATTAAAAGAAAAAATGAAAATATCTGCTAAACATGATATTTGTGGAAAATGCTTTTAAAAGAAAATATAGCACCTACCAAAAATAATTTATAGTTTAAAAAACTGAAAAAAACACAAACAAATGTATCAAAATATGGATTTCGAAAAACGACCATCCCATCGAACTTTGTTTAAATTATTAGACCAAAATTTTACCGAGGTTTGCTTTAAGAACCAAGACAAGGATATAAACGGAGAAAATAAAAAATGCATATAAAATTCACAATAAAATAGCCTAAATAAAAATAACAAATTACAACTGATATTTAAAATGTCTGTGATTATCTACGCCAATCGTTTACTATATAAGACTTGAAAGTTAACTAAGGATATAGGAGCAGCTTGGGAAGTTATTTACTTTATTTAAAATGAGAAACATTGTTCTAAATGCTACAATGCATATCATATAACACGAAAAAAATATTTTCATAGCATTTTCTTAATTGCATTTCTATTCTAACGGATTATATAATGTAACTCTTGGTTTATATGGGTGTTATGTATTGTACCCTTAACTATGTAAAAAGCTTAGATATATTAAAATTATGTTCTGTTAAGTTAAAATTTTAGATTCTTTAAAAATATAAATTTTAATTTTTCATGAAATTATATTATTTTAGCCCGTGGGAATATGATTAAATATAAAATTAACGTCAGCTTACGCGCTGCTATTGAGCCTTTTTAAACAAGATAAAGAGGGATTATCACAAATGAAAATAAATATTTTTTTAGAATGTCAACCAGTCTTAAAAGCTTTAAATTGTTATTAATTAACAGTAGCTCTAACGATAAATCCTCTGCATAATCTAAACAAGGGCGCTAGGAGAGATAAAAAGCCCTTGGAGATTTAACAAAATATTGATGAAAAAACAGATTAACTACCAGAAAAAGGACTAATGCAGCTATGTTATTTGTTGCTGCTTTAGTTGCCATTAAAAGCAACCGTGAAAAAAATGCAAATGATCTTAAAAGCAATGTATAAATACATGAACTAGCCCTCACAAATTTAATAATTTACTGTCTTTATAACACTACCTGCAGTAACATAGTTTAAGAAGTATCTTTATAGGCAAACATTGTATGCATGTAACAACTATTTGGAAAAAACCTTATAGTTTGGTTATTACTTCTTCTTAAAATTTGCCCATCTCTTAACACATCTGACATGAAACAGAAGAACCTTATTTAAAACTATCATGTCAAATGTTAAAAATAAGTTATTACTTTAAATGTTAATGATAGTTAAATAATAAAATCTGTCGATTTTTAAATTACATAGTTGTTTCCGCTGTTTCGTTAAGTTAATAACTGGTTTAATTTATTTATAATCAGACATGTTAGAAATAAAAAAAAAATAAAAATGAAAAAGCGTGGTAATAATTTAATTTAGATAATTATTAAATGTTGTTCTTTGAAATGCTTTAATAGAAGTTCATCGCAAAAACCCATGTATGCTACTTTTCTGTCCCAATTAATTATTTATCCTAGCCCTAAGAAAATAGAGTCTATTATTTCTAGTCAAGTTTGCGGACGTTACGAGTATACTTATAGCAGTAGTTGAGTGGTTAAATGTCATGCATTATGTTCAAAGTTAGAGACGCTGGGGACAAACTTGTAAAATGTTAAGCAAAAAACACTGGCCCCAGTGCGTGGTCCCTAAGGAGCCACTGGTCCTCAAATCACTTTATTTTTTTATTATTCCACTATATTTATTGTACACAATCTTAAAGTAATATTTTTGTAAAAATTTATACAATACCAAAAACAATTGTAGTTTCACTATAGACACACAAATCAATGCTAGGTACCGTGGCACTAAGTTTGAAAGGTACTCGCTTATTGGAGCGACCGTCCATCGGGAGAAAATACATTCATACGCTGCTATAAAACAGAACACTGTTGAAAGCTCTAACAATGAAAACAGTGATTAGGGTATTTTATTGGGAAACAATTTAAATTCGTTTGGCGCAAGATATTTTTTTGCTGTATTTATAATAACAATTTTAATTATGTAAATTTTTACTTTGGAAAATTAATTTAATTAAAAATATATTTGTAGTTGATAGGATACAGAATGTTTAATATGATTTAAATTTTTTATTATATTTTTTATTTTATGACATTTATAACAAAAATACTGGAACCATACAGCAAAAATTAATATTATTTGTATTTGAAAATCGAACGATCCGATCTGATTCTTTTCTATTTAACAATAAATTAATGACTAATTTTCTATAAGTTAAATACCTTTAATTTTTATTGGATATCTTTTGCATTTCATGTTGCTATTTCAGCGCTATATTTTTTATATAATTAGTAATAATAGGACGTAAAATGTACATTCTTACTGACGTTTTTAAGGTGCGTTTAAGAAAATGTCTAAAAATATTTGTCAATAGTATATTTCTTTTAACTTCCATCCACTGAACTGAACTTTAATTTTCAATTCTTTATAACATTTTTTTGTCCATTTTCTTATCATTTAATTTTAAACAGACGGATATATAAAGACATATATACATCCAATATAAAAATTAAACAAATTAAAATTGTATTATTAAACAGCAAGAAAATGTTTTAATTACTATTATTATAAGTTTGGCATATTTCTCAGTTAAATAATTACTTACTATTTTTATTATTATAGCTTTGGCAACAGTGTTCGTTCTCGTAGAAGCAAGTGAACGTATTTTTTTCCTGATAGAAGCTCGCTCCAGCAAGCGAGCGTCCAAATGTACCGAAAACATTGCTTTGTGGTCTATAGTAAAACTGGTATCAACAATACAAATATTTATACTTAAGTGCAGTGTCTTTAAAAGCGATACTTTGGGACATTCTGCTAAATAAAATATATCATAATGAAAAAGAAGTAATTATCCAAATTGTTTTACATATGATAAAGTTAACTTTATTTTTTATAATTTTAGATAATACTGATAATCAGTTTTATTTCATCAAACAAGTCATTTGTCATTTTTTACAGCAAATTAGATTAATGAAACTTCAGACATTAGGATTTCTTCATCTCTTAAACATTTATTTATTGTGAGATAAAATACATTAAAAGAAAAATTTTATTTATTTAAATTATAATTTAATATACTTATACATAGTGAGCTAATCATCTGATAAAATAAGTTTATGCTTAGTCGATCAAATTTGTCAACAAACTTTGTTCATTATCATAATGTGCGCAATTATGGTGCAATTATTAATTTTTTAAAATTTTTTACACGGTTCTCTAAAAAATAATGAAAACCAAATATTAATTTTTGTTGTACCTAATACAACGACCTGTATATAAAGTTTATATGAAATTCTAAACATTTCTTTATTTTGCTTTATTTTACGTTCTGTGAGTGATTATAAAGAATAAAAAAAAAGGTTTTGTAGCACCTTCTTTATGTTTAAAGCTTTAGTAATTGAAAGCTAGAACGACAAAGGTCGAGATAAGCTGCCCATTAAGTAATATTTTTAAATATTAATAAAGCGTTTAAGAAACGTCTTAAATATCACAATGTTTAGAATAAATTATATTACTTTTTTAAATGAGAGAGAAGCAAATAATATTTTACTCAAAGTTTTAGAAATTATTTTAAGTTTTGGGTTGTTTCTATAAATTTCCAAATCTTAGATGAAATTGCATGACAAAGGAAAGAACTGTCGTTAAAATTACGTCAAAATAATTACAAAATATTGTGACGGTAACCATTATTATTGTAAAATAGTTGCTTTTTTGTGTATAATGCTTGACGGTTAAGTAATTTACAAGAATAAAATCTTACTAAGACTAAAAAAAAGTTTTTTTTAATAGATTAGAATTTTTTTAATAATTACTAGTTACCACAAAGTTTCTATTATCGTCTAGGAGGAATTGGCGCATGGGTACCGAAAACTATTTCACCTCAATTTTTTTATACGATCCTCTTAAAATTGCCCTACTGATGATATAAATGCATGTTGCCATGGTGCCACCTGGTGCCATATTGTTTAAACCGAAATTGTTTAAACAATTGCAAGAAATTGTTAGTTTATTACAATCACGTACCCGAAGATTTGATCTCTAAACTGTTCTGTCTTCTCTTTTTTAGATTAGCATTACGGCGTCTGGATTAGAATTGATCTAGTCCTCGGTTTAATTTTGCAGAAATACAGAAGAGGATCGGTCTAAAATTGGCTTAAAAAAAATTATATATTAGACAAGACAATGAGCTTAATAAATGACATTAAATTTTTATGGCAATCACTATAAATAAAAAGGGGAAATAAAAAAAAAAAAGAAAAAATTTTTTTTTTTTCCCCCGAAAAAAATTTTTTTTGGGGGCCCTTTTTAAAAGGGCAAAAAAAAAAAAATATAATTTATTTTTTTGTAAGGAAATTAGACTTTTCATGAAATAGGTGGTTTTTGAATTTAACAGAACAATAGCTGCAAAATAAATTCAATAAACGGATTAAAAAGAAACAAAAAACTATTTTCTAAAACAAAATAGGTATAGCTTATTTCTTATTTCTTACAAAAAAAAAAGTGACATTAAAACTTGTACAATAAAGGCAGCTTAGAGTATTTTTATTAAAATTTAACATAGTCATAAATTTTTGAATTTTGCAACTATTCATAAACTTTTATATATTTTTTTATATCAATTTACGTTTATTTTACACAAAAAAAAACTTTTCATCTAAGGAGTTGTTTTACAGGGCCACTTAAATACAAAAACATAGTTTAATAATATTTATTTCAAGTACCACAATGAAAAGAAACGATTAAATCCTTTTGAATGGGATTGAAATTCAATGAAAAATGGTTTAATGCCTATTTTTACTAGCAAGACGAACAGCTCTTTAATAGCCTAAGGTCATAGATAACTTAACTTCAGATATGCAATCGCTAATCGCATTTATTGCAAGTTTACGCTAGCGCGCATTAAACAAACAATAAGGTTATCAGCATGCCTATTTAAAATAAAAGACCAGTCTCGGACTTGGAATTTCTATAAATTATTAATTAATTTATATTCATAAAATGTATTTTTTCTAATTTTGACATTTAAAGTGACACTTTTAAAAACCCATTGACCTTGTCTAATATCTTTGTTTTCATAACTAGTTACTGAAGGTAAGAGAGAGAAAAAATAAAAGTGTTTTGCGCCCTTAGAGCTGGTGTAGTGGCAGCGTACTAGCCTCTCACATCAAGCTGGTTTTTTGCTTAAATTTTTCCAGCAAAAACAAAGTACAATTCTGAATAACTCACAACAAATATGCACAAAATTTTGAATTTTCTTTAAAAATAACAAATGTTTAATACATTGTAAAGTTCACGGAACAATGTTAGCTAATCAATTAGCAATTGTTTACACTGCCATCGACGCCTCCATCTGCGTCCTTGTGCCCTGGCCAGGTCTGACTCATTCCAACGGCTGGAAGTCCTACCCGTGGAAATGAAATACAATACAATATAATATATAGCAGATTGTAAACAATGTATAAATTAATTGTAATAATAAAGACTGTTTAAAATGAATTTAAAAAAATACTAGCCTTTCACCGTTGAAGACCGGGGTTCGAATCCCGTATTATCAATCGGACTTTTTTATAGCTCGTCACCTCACGGAAGGCAATGGTAAACCACTGTGTAGTATTTCTGCCTAGTAAACACTCTCACATGTGCATCTGAAAGCACGTTAAGCCGGTGGGCCCTATATCTGTGTCTAGTTCGTACGCAACACAGATATGTGCAGAGGGCGCCTAGACTCTGAATAGAGTACGGCACAGCAAGAAGAAGATATTTAACAAAATATTGATGAGAAGGCGGATAAACTACCAAGAGAAGGACGATTAAAACTCTCTTTTGGCTCAATTACTTTTCTTACCATAAAAAGCGACTAAAATGACAAAATGAAAATGATCTTTAAAGCAATGTATAAATACATGAACTAAACCACACAAATTTAATGATATACAGGGTGTCCTATTTTCGTGTGTTTTACAGGGTTTCTTGCTTATGAGTGAGGTTACAAAGATGCGGTTTTCGCGACACCGTGCTACTTTTTTGTCAAACAAAAGATGCCGTAAACAGATTTGTCCTAGCCCCCTCAGTTTCTTCACTACAGGGTGATTTTAAAAAAGTTGTATTTTCGGTTACCCCTTGTATCTCAGGTATCTGATAACTTATCGAAAAGATAAAAACGGGCCCTTATAGAACTTTTTACGCAGAATACAGTGGCGCACTTGAAATTTTTCTCGGATTTACTTTTTTTGAGATATTAGCCAAAGTTTCACTTTTTTAAATGGAACACCCCGTATATTTTTTTGTCATATTATTTGCCACACTGAGAGCTTTCTAAAAATATAATATAGTCGAAACTTATTTTTATAAACATTTTTTTTTATCTTTGGACAGTCCACGAAGGTTGATGCCTAAGTACTAACGTACCGTGGGTGTCTTTAATGCAATTGCATGCAATGCAATGCAATTATTTACTTTTTAACATAAGCGGCTTTGGTTTTAATTAATGACAGTCAAATTATCAACGTAAAATGCCTTCTCGCACCAAAAAATAATCTAATAATATAAACATTTATTAACAAGACAACCTAATGGATAAAAATGACAATTTTACGTTAGAATTGTTCTTAGCCTTAAAAGGCAAACTTAACTGCTAATTTTATAAATACTGTTCGAATTGGTGACCATGATGTCTTATGCATTGTTGGCATAGCGTCATAGTCTTCTTAAAGCATTTTCAAATATGAAAGAGCGGGCTCGCAACTCTCTAAAGGCATTTTCCGTGGCCTGTTTTAATTCCTCAATTGTTTCATACCTCCTTGAGTATATTTTACCTTCTAAATATCCCCACAAAAATAATCTAAAACTGAGAGGTCCGCAGACCGTGGTGGCCATCGAATAGGTCCGTGCGTGGCTATAAATCGATTAGGAAAGTGCTGTTCCAACCAGTGTTGTATCACGTGAGAGTTGTGAGCCGGAGCTCTATCGTGTTAGAAATAGATGTCATTTACTTGAACCAAGGGAATATCTTCCATAATAGTCATTGCTTTTTCTTGAAGGATTTGTATGTATCTATCAGAATTCAAATTTCCTTGGTAAATATAATATTCAATTCTTCTCCCCAAAATGAAACAAGAAACATTGAATCCAAACCTTCCCTGGCGTTCCCTGGGAAAAATAACGTGTTCATTTTCCTGGCTCCAAAACCTTGAGTTATTCCTATTGAGGATACCCGCACTGGTAAAATGGGCTTCGTCCAACCAAATGATCTTCCTTTCAAAATTATTCTGCCTTTCACACATATTGAGAAACCAGTTACAAAACTCCACTCTCCGCTCAGGATCGCCAGTATGAAGATTGTGCACAAGTTTATACTTGTAAGGTTTGAATTTATGTCGTTTCAATATGTTTTCGACTTTTGTTTTGGATACTTCGATATTTTCTTCTATTTGCCTGCAAGATGTCCCTGGGGTATTTTTAACTGATGACAAAACACTTATTTCAGCTACTTCATTATCTTTACTATAATTTTTCCAATGACCCATATTGAATTAGATTGTTTTTTATTTTACGAAATATGCGCCTATCGGGCTGTCTTCTTTTAGGATATCTATATAGAAATCGAGAAAAAAGTCAAATTTGAAAAAAATATTATTCGTTCTTCTAACGTACCTATTTAGATAAAGCTCCGCCGCCTTATCGACGTCTTCGTTGGATAATATGAAACATCTATTCATATCATACTTTTCAAAATGTTCAAAATTTTGGTTTTGTGTCATATTTTTTAGATAAATGATAACGATAATCTAGGAACTAGCATTAAAAAATTCAATAGCAATCATTTGACGTTGATTAATTTGACTGTCATTAATTTAAACCAAAGTAAATAATTGCATGTTTTTATGCTGTTTATAAAAATAAGTTTTGACTATATTATATTTTTAGAAAGCTCTCAGTGTGGCAAATAATGTGACAAAAAAAGTGTACGGGGTGTTCCATTTAAAAAGGTGGAACTTTGGCTAATATCTCAAAGAAAGTAAATCCAGGAAAAATGCCACTGTATTCTGCGTAAAAAGTTCTACAAGGGCCCGTTCTTATCTTTTCGATAAGTTATCAGACACCTGAGATACGAGGGGTAACCGAAAATTCAACTTTTTTAAAATCACCCTGTAGCGAAGAAACTAAGGGGGCTAGGATAAATCTGTTTGCGGCATCTTTCCTTTGACAAAAAAGTAGCACGGTGTCGCGAAAACCGCATCTTTGTTACTTCACTCATAAGCGAGAAACCATGTAAAACACACGAAAATGGGACACCCTGTACTGTGTGTATAACACTACCTGCAATAACATAAATTAAGTAGTAAGTATATTTATAGGCAAAAATTTTATGCGTAAAACAAATGTTTGGAAGTTTTATATTTGAAGAGAACTTTAAAATCCTGATAGTTTAGTTATTACTTCATCTTAAAATTTTCCCAACCCTTAACACATCTAACATAAGACAAAATAACTTTTTTTAATCTATTATATCAAATGTTAGAAATTAGTTACCACTTTAAATATAGTTAATGCTATTTAAGTAATAAAAGCTGTCGATTTTTAAATTACATAGTACTTGTTTGCTTTGTTTCGTTAAGTTAATGAATTAGATTTTTTTATGATAAGACATGTTAGATATATTAGAAGAAAATAAAAATGAAAAAGCGTGGTAATGATTGAATTTAAATAATTATTTAATGTTGTTTTTTAAAATGCTTTAAAAGAAGCTCATCGTAAAATCCCCTCTATGCTACTTTTCTGTCCAAATTAATTATTTAACGTAGCTCTAAGAAAACAGAGTGTATTATTTCTAGTCAAGTCTGCGGCCGTAATATTAAGCAAAAAACAGGGGCCCCAGTGCGTGGTTATCTCCCTAAGGAGCCACTGGTCCTCAAATCTCTTTATTTTTTTTTAGTATTTTACTTTATTTTTTACCCTTTTACTATATTTTGTAAAGGATTTTTATAATATTTACTAAATATTTTGTATACTTACAGAATACGCAAAGTATTAAATGTTCTTAGAAACAATACTTTGGGACATTCCGCTAAATAAAATATATCATAAGGGAAATGAAATAATTATCCAAATTCCGTTATATTGTAAATGGTATAAATTTTTGCTTTATGAACTAGTCATTTGTTATTTTCTTATTGTAATTAAATTGGGAGAGCGGGCTTTAAGATTTTTTAAATCACAATTTTATATACTATACACGGTGAGTCACCCATCTGATGGAGTAAGTTTATGCCGAGAATATGTGTGTCCGTCATCTTATAATGTGAGCAATTATTGTGCACTTTCAAAAAATATTGTATTTTATACAGGGTATTCCAAGAAGTAATCGCAAACTAAAGAATAAATTTTGTTGAAATAAAACGATCTGTATATAAAGTTAACATAAAGTTTTACAAAATGTTTTTTTTTTGCTTTATTTTTCACTTTTCGTTTTGACTTTAAGTAATAATAAAGAATAAAAATATTATTGTGGCACCTGCTTTATTAATAAAATCTTAGTAATTAAAAGCTAGATTGAGATAAACTACCCATATAGTAATATTTTAAATTAATATAGAATTAAGGTGTTTAAAAAACATGCTTATTAGTTACAATTTTTTTAATTAAATTGTAATAATTTTTGAAATAGAACATACAACAGGTTATCATTTTATTTTACAGAGGAGCAAATAATATTTTACATAAAAGTTTTAAAAATTATTTTAAGTTTTAAGGTTGTTACTATAAATTTCCACCGGTTACCCAAACGTTAATGGAAGGAAGTTCAGAGCTAGTAGTTATTTGCAAAACGCCCATAGTGGCACTATGGACTTTGTCTAAAAGGTGCCACCATGTATTAAAGTGCCTATTTTTGAATAAAAGATACAAAATACTTTGATCATTTGCCATAATTAGCTCTTTTAATTTTTTTTTGCAAGGAAATTATTTTTTTATATATCTCTAACCAATTTTTTACGCAAAATCCCAAACTAACTGCTAAAAAAGCAGTTGTCATTAAATCTGTAAATGTGTGGTATTCTGCAATATATTTTCATTTTTTATAAAACTTTTAACGATGGGTTTATTCCTCCGCTGTAAGACTAGTTTTAGTATTTCATTAGCATTTTTAAAGAAATATATGCATTAAATAATTATTATCTAATATAATTTACCCTGCATTTGTTTTGTTTTAGAGAAGCAAATCTTTAATGACACATTTAGTTCTAAAATATTACTAGAAGAAAAAAATAAGAAAAAACAAAGGTATTACTATTTAATTATTTATGTAAATGATTTTAGTGCACAAAAACCCTTTATAGCTTCCAGCGAAAAGTTTAGCCCGCCCAGAAACAATAAAGACCACTTCTTCATGACATGGTGAGCCAGTAAATGTCTTATTGCAATCGTTTACTATAAAGACTTGAAAGTTAGCTAAGCATATAGGAGCAACTTGAAAAATAATTTACTTTATTTAAAATAAAAAACATTGTTTAAATTGCCACAATGCCTATCATTTAACAGGGAAAAAATATTTTCATGGTATTTTCTTGGTTTATATGGGTTTTATGCATTGTACCCACAGTTTTTTTTCTTTATTTAACGATGTTATTAGCTTGGACCCTTATTATTAAAATATTGTTCCGGTAAGTTTAAATTTTAGATTCTTAAATAATAAAAATTTTAATTGTACATTAAATTATATAATTTAGCGAGTAAAAATATGTATAAATATAAAATTAACATCAGCCTACGCGCTGCTATTGGGCCTTTTTGAACAATATAAAGAAAAATTATCACAAATAAAAATAAATATTTTTTTAGAATGTAAACAAATCTTTTAAGCTTTAAATTTTAATTAATTAACAGTAGCACAACGATAAATCCTTTGCATAATTTAAACAAGGGCGCTAAGAGAGATAAAAAATAAAAGTGTGTTGCGCCCTTGGAGATTTAACAAAATATTGATGGGAAAGCAGATTAACTACCAACAGGAGGACTATTAAAACTCTCTTAGGGCTTAATTACCTTTTATTAGTTGCCAACAAAAGCGACTAACATGACAAAATGCAAAAGATCATAAAAGCAATCTATAAATACCTGAACTAACCCTCACAAATTTAATGATCTACTGTTTATTACACTACCTGAAAAAACATAATTTAAGAAGTATTTTTATAGGCAAAAACTGTATGCATTGAACAACTATTTGGAAAAAACCTGATAGTTTAGTTATTACTTCTTTTTAAAATTTGCCCAGCTTCTAATACAACTGACATGAGACAGAAGAACCTAATTTAAAACTATTATGTCAAATGATAACTAAAAACTATTCCTAAAAGCTACGACTTATATACTATCCCTTGTTCACCGAAACTTGACCGACTTTTCACGGTTCAGTAACGGCTGTCAGATATTTGAAATTTCGATGCTAGGCTTACTAAATACATTTTTGTTGTTTAAAATTATTACAGCTTCTTTGAATTTTCTTTTCTTCCAGTGGGTTTCTTTATAAATAGTTTTTGCTTCCGACCATTGTATGCTGTGTTGTTTTGACCAAGCGTGTTCGGCAATCCCGACTTCGACGTTTCACCTCGTTCCGAATATTTTTTGTGTTCTTTAAGTCTAACTTCAAGTGGTCTCTTTGTTTCCCCGATGTATACCTCACCACATTCACAGGGAATTTGGTAGATACAGTCCTTATTTGAAACATTGTTGTCTGGTCTCGTCTTAGTAAGAATACTTCTTAGAGTAGTTTGGGATTTAAACGCCGTTTTAATATTATACTTATTCGCGATTTTGCGAATCTTTTCCGAAGTTCCTTTAATATATGGAATTGTCGTAAATTTTTGGTCAGTCTGGTCTTGGTTCAAATTAGAGTTTCTTGTCTTATTTTGATATTTTTCGATTGTTTCCTTTATTAGCCTCTCACTGTATCCGTTCTGCTTAAGATCCCTAGTTATGTTATCCATTTCCTCGTGCAGTGATTCCCTACTGTTACATAAGGTCACTGCACGATTATATAAAGTACGTATAACCCCCTGTTTGGTTTCGTTAGAGTGGTTAGAATTCTGGTGTAAATATTGTCCAGTGTGGGTAGGCTTTCTGTATACCGAGGTTTGAATATGACCATTATTTCGTTTGACTAGAACGTCGAGGAAAGGTAGGGCCGAGTTTCGCTCCTTCTCCATTGTGAATTTAATACAAGGTCGGAGGCAATTAAGATGTTTTAAGAAACCTTCAAGTTCTTCGTTATTACCTGTCCATATAATACAAGTATCGTCAACATATCTTAGCCGAACTTTTGGTTTAATTAGTGCAGTTTTAATTGCATGTTCCTCAAACCATTCCATATAGATATTTGCTGGGAACGGTTTTGGAATCAAAACAAAGTAACTCCACCAATATAAATGCAAATGAGTCGGTAGCTCTTAAAGAGCTTCAAAATGATAAAACTATCAAAATTCTTCCAGCAGACAAAGGGAATGCCACTGTAGTTATGGATGCAATCACTTACGATCAAAAAAATAGATGAAGTTCTTCGAAGAGTAAATACAGATCTCTTGATCAAGATCAACAGCATCCATAAGAACAAATTTACAGGAACTTAAAAAAATACAAAAACTTTCTAACCGATGAAACAAGAAAACTTTAACTCCACATAACAGTAAACCTCCTCATCTTTATGGACTACCGAAGATACACAAGGACAATACACCCTTAGGCTCATCACCAGTTCTAGAAACGCACCCACGACTGCACTGGCAAAACACCTTTTAGACCTAATTAAACCACTGGTCGGTAAGTCTCCATCTTTCGTTAAAAACTCTAGTCATTTTGTTGACATTCTCAAAAATGTAGAGATAGGACCAGACGATACTTTTGTTAGTTTTGATGTGGAAAGTCTATACACAGTAGAAGAATCGTTAAGCATTATCCGAGCCAAGCTTAAAGAAGATAAAACACTAGTAGCCGCTGGATGGAGTGATGGAGTTGTTGGAGCTTTGCCTCCGTAGTTCTTATTTTCAGGTGAAAGATGAGTTCTACGCGCATGATGATGGGCTTCCCATGGGTTCATCGCTCTCCCTAGTGGTAGCAAATATCTATATGCAATGGTTTGAGGAACATGCAATTAAAACTGCACTAATTAAACCAAAAGTTTGGCTAAGATATGTTGACGATACTTTTATTATATGGACAGGTAATGACGAAGAACTTGAAGGTTTCTTAAAACATCTTAATTGCCTCCGACCTTGTATTAAATTCACAATGGAGAAGGAGCGAAACTCGGCCCTACCTTTCCTCGACGTTCTAGTCAAACGAAATAATGGTCATATTCAAACCTCGGTATACAGAAAGCCTACCCACACTGGACAATATTTACACCAGAATTCTAACCATTCTAACGAAACCAAACAGGGGGTTATACGTACTTTATATAATCGTGCAGTGATCTTATGTAACAGTAGGGAATCACTGCACGAGGAAATGGATAACATAACTAGGGATCTTAAGCAGAACGGATACAGTGAGAGGCTAATAAAGGAAACAATCGAAAAATATCAAAATAAGACAGGAAACTCTAATTTGAACCAAGACCAGACTGACCAAATATTTATGACAATTCCATATATTAAAGGAACTTCGGAAAAGATTCGCAGAATCGCGAATAAGTATAATATTAAAACGGCGTTTAAATCCCACACTACTCTAAGCGGTATTCTTACTAAGACGAGACCAGACAACAATGTTTCAAATAAGGACTGTATCTACCAAATTCCCTGTGAATGTGGTGAGGTATACATCGGGGAAACAAAGAGACCACTTGAAGTTAGACTTAAAGAACACAAAAAACATTCGGAACGTAACAATTAACAAATAAAGGCAATGGAAGTCCAAGATTCTACTGTTATTGAAACCATTACATTGTCTAACACCTTCAAGGAAATATTATGTCAAATGTTATAAATGAGTGATCACTTTAAATATAGTTAATGATAGTTAAGTTATGAAATCTGTGAATTTTCAAACTACATAGTACTTGTTTCCGCTGTTTCGTTAAGTTAATAATTGGTTTCATTTTTTTATAATGAGACATGTTAGAAATATTAAAGAAAATAAAAAATGAAAAAGCTTGGTAATAATTTAATTTAAATAATTATTAAATGTTTTTTTTAATGCTTTAATAAAGGCTCATCGTAAAAACCCCTGTATGCTACTTTTCTGTCCCAATTAATTATTTATCCTAGCCCTAAGAAAATAGAGTCTATTATTTCTAGTCAAGTCTGCGGACGTTACGAGTATACTTATTGCAGTAGTTGAGTTGTTAAGTGACATGCATTATGTTCAAAGTTAGAGACTCTGGGGACAAACTTGCAAAATGTTAAGCAAAAAACACTGACCCAGTGCGTAGTTTCCTCCCTAAGGAGCCACTGGTCCTCACTTCGCTTTATTTTTTTATTATTCCACTATATTTTTTGTACAATTTTGGTATGCTTTGTAAAGGATTTATACAATACTAAATATTTTGTATACTTACGGCATACGCAAAGTCAGAGTGCTCTTTAAAAGCGATACTTTGGGACATTCCGCCAAATAAAATATATCATAAGGAAAAAGAAGTAATTATCTAAATTGTTGCATATATGATAAAGTTAACTTTGTCTTTTTATGATTAAAGATAATGTTGATGATTGAATTTTGGCTTTCGTAACTAGTCATTTGTCATTTTTTAACAGTAATTAAATTAGTGAAAGAGACATTAAGATTTGTGTATAGTTTAGTAAAAGAAGGCCGGAAAAACCCCAAACCTGAAGATCAGGTTGGGTCGTCACATTTTTTTTTTAATTACGATATCAATGTGTACATTGACCTTTGAAAATATCATAGATAAAAAATAAAAAAAAGGTCCGCAAGGACCTGAAATTGGTTCTCAAGAGCCTGAAAATCCGTTTTTGGTCGATATCTGCCGAAATATGACACTTAGAGATTTGGGGTTTGAACAGAAATAAAGAGTAGTTCGGTACCTACAAAAATGGGCTCCGTGATTTTTCTTGCTACCCCAATACTTCTTGCAAAAAAATGGTCGCAAAAATTATCAGTGTTTTTAATTTAAAAATATGGCACTTTCTTACCAAATTTTGGGACAAAGAGTCTGGAGATACACCGATCTACATGTTTTAAACTGCAAAGACCAATTGTAGATGGCGCCATCACTTTTCTTCCTATTCACGAAACTATTACGGCGATAAACATACCTCTAAGAATGATCTTCAACAACTTTTGGTGTTGGAAACGTGATTATTTTTGTCGGTATAAGCCTTTGAGCTCCCCTAAACAAAAACGGGGCTAAATATTTACCACTTAATCACCATTCCATCATGCTTGTCTCGGATGCATATTCCTGGTTGGCATCATCAATCTCCCGGGCAGAGAAAGAGTGGACAGAATAGACCAGTTCTGTTCACTCTTTCGTCCTCCTGGTCTATTTCTTCTTCTGTTTCTTCCTTCTGCCCCTTTGTCTCTGGCTCTACTCCTGTCTCTCTATCTTTACCTGCATCCATTTCTTCTTCCTCCTCTGTTTGTTCGGGTACGATTATATCTTCATTTTCCAAATTCTCGTAATTAGAACACGTGCCGGAATAACATAAACCACAAATAATCGAGCACTTTAGTTCTGCTTTCATACATAAACCTTGCTTGTTACAGCACATTACATTGACAAGAAATCATTTTCAACAGGTCCGGATGTGGCGGCACTTTTGTCGTCTGGACCAGTGATAATTCATCTTCTGTACATTTCCACCTCCATTCTTTTGGCGGCTGTTCGTTCGCGAGCCACTGCTGCACTTGTAAATACACCCGAAATAAAAAAAACTTGGAAAAAACAAAGATTGTCATCGAGAAGGGGGCAATCTAAGCTTTTGAATGATGTGCATTGAAAGCCAATATGGTCTTTGATTATCTATGAATTCCTTATAGACTCGAGCATTTTTGAAAACCCCGGAAATCCAAAAAAACCGCCCTAAGAAAAACACATTGTTTATAAAAATACACAAACAATATTTATTAAATCTTTTGGAATGTATTCAACACCTTTTAAAGCCCCATTATCCAAAAGGATTTGCAAAAGTTAATCTTTTTAAAAATATATGAACAGATTAATAGGAGGGTTAAAATATCGAACCAAAACTAATTTTAACTCGAGTTTTTAATATTCTAGAGAAACCAAAAAAAAAGGAAACAGTGACTACATATTATAGCTTCAGGTTCCTTCATATAAACTTTGAATTATGAAAAAATATACATTTTTACGGGAGTAATTTAGGTAGGTAGGTATTTAAGAGTGCCTTTCAAGATGCGGGGCAGGTGCAAAAATACGCGGAGCGTTAATGGCCAGTTATCTCAAGAACCATCAAATTTTTGACAAAAGTGATGATAATCATTTTTGCAGTTAATGAACTGCTCTTTATTTCTGCCTAAACACGAATTGCAGTTTAAATGTCATATTTCGGGAGTTATCGGCCAAAATAGTTTAAAAAACTTATTTCCGGGCTCATGAGGACCATTTTCAGGCCCTTGCAGACATTTTTCTATCTATGATATTTTTAGAGGTCAATGTACACATTGATACCTGCAAATTAAAAAAATTGTGACGGCCCAACCTGATCTTCAGGTCCACAACTTCGTTTACTGAACTATCATCTCTAAACATTTATTTATTGTGAGATACACTACTTAAAAAGAAAAACCTAATTCATTTAAATAATATATTATCATACTTATACACGGTGAGCCAATCATCTGATAAAATAAGTTTATGCTTAGTCGATCAAATTTGTCAACGAACTTTGTCCATTATCTCATAATGTGCGCAATTATGGTGCACTCATTATTTTTTTTTACACGGTTCTCTAAAAAAATAATTTTTTGTACCTAATACAACGACCTGTATATAAAGTTTATATGAAATTCCAAACATTTATTTATTTTGCTTTATTTTACACGTTTTGTTTTTACTTAAAGTGATTATAAAGAAAAAAATGATTTTGTAGCACCTGCTTTATTTTTAAAGCTTTAGTAATTGAAAGCTAGAAAAACAAAGGTCGAGATAAGCTGCTCAATAGGTATTATTTTAAAATATTAACAGGGCGTTTAAAAACGTCTTAAATATCACAATTTTCAAAATAAATTATATTACTTCTTAAAATAAAACATACAATAGGTAAACATTTTATTTACCAGAGAAGCAAATAATATTCTACTTAAAGATTTAAAAATCATTTTAAGTTTTTGGGTTGTTACTATAAATTTTCATATGTTGGACGAAATTGCATGACAAAGAAAAAAGCAGTCGTTAAAATTACGTCAAAATAAACACAAAATATTGTGACGGTAATCTTTATTATTCTAAAAATAGTTGTTTTTTTAGGTATAATGCTTGACGGATAAGTAATTTACGAGAAGACTAAAAAACAAGTTGTTCATTATTAAATAAATATATTTTTTTAATAATTTCTAGTTGCCATAAAGTTTTTATTAGCACCGCTAGCTAACTATGGTATTACTATTTTTTAAAAAAGGAAAATTAAGATTTAAATTAGAAGTTTATAGGTATTTCTCTGTGAGCTGGGCACCTCACTGTCCCAGGCCGATATAATATGAAAAATATAGTTTATTTTATAATTTGTACTTAACTAAAACAGCCCAGCAAAAATAAGCCAGAATATGTGGAAAAGTTGATAACAAGCTCAGATTTATTTTTTTTTGTTTTTATGTGTTCTGTAGACCCTCAGGAACATTTATTATCGATAACATCTGCCTTGCAATGAAAAATTAAAAAATTAAGGGTAGTTTTCCCACTCTCAAATACCTAATCTCCACTATTAAAACTAATAAAAAAAATTTAAAACTTAAAATTTCACTTTGGAAATCGCCTCTCGGGGGTTTTTGGGGTCGCTTATTATAAATCCCCGATCAAAAATCGTGTTGCACCTCATCAAAACCACCCCTAGGAGATACAGAAATGAGGAAATTTTGAAAATTGAAAATTTCACTTCGGGATTGTTTCTTAGGGATTTTAGGGGTTACTGATTACGAATTCGCGGCCAAAAATCATGTGAGGGTGGTTGCACCCAATCAAAACCACCTCTAGAAGTGACAGAAATGGGAACATTTTTAAAATTCAAAATTTTTCCTCGGGCTTGGCTGATTCAAATCGGCATGCGGCAGTCAAAAATTGTGTGAGGGTGGTTGCACCCCATTAAAACCACCCCTAGGAGTGACAGAAATAGGACAGTTGACCTAGGAATCATCTCTTGGGGGTTTTTGGGGTCGCTGATTACGAATCCACGGCCAAAAATCGTGTGAGAGTGGTTGCATCCCATTAAAAGCACCCCTAGGAGTTATAGAAATGGAATAATTTTGTTTGGGTGTATTTGATATTAAAAAAAACTTGAAAAACTATTTTATTACACTCGTAATTTATTTCTTTAATAATTTAACTACTTTGAAACCAAAATTCGCGCCCATATTATACCTATTGAAAGTTTGTGGTAATTAGACTTCAGATTCGTAATCAGCGATCAGGTAAACCCCCGAAAGACGATTTCGAAAATCAAATTTAAAATTTCTCCATTTCTGTAACTCCTGGGAGGGTTTAATTGAGGTTCAACCACCCCTATTTGATTTTGTACCGCGGATTTGTAATCAGCGACCCCGAAAACCCTTAAAAGACGATTTCCGAGGTAAAATTTTGATTTTTAAAAATTTTCCCATTTCTGTAATTTCTAGGGGTGGTTTTAATGGGGTGTAACCAGTTTGATTTAATTTTTGACCGGGAATTCGTAATCAGAGGCCCCAAAAACCATCAAAAGACGATTTTCTAGGTAAAATTTAAAATTTCCCCATTTCTGTAACCCCTGGGGGTGGTTTTGATAGGGTGCGACTACCCTTACACCATTTTTGACCGCGGATTCGTAATCAGCTACCTCGACAACCCCCGAGAGACGATATTTTCATCACCCTAATTTTTTCATTTTTGATTGCAAGGCAGATGTTAGTGGTGATGAATGTTCCTGAGGGTCTAAAGAATACGTAAAAACAAAAATTTTAAAAATCGGAGCTGTTTATCAACTTTTCTACATTTTACAGTATTTTCCGGCTTATTTACTGGGTTAAAAAAGATAATCACCCAATTTACCGCGGTCCATCGTATATTCAATAAAATAAAGTTCATTACATCAAAAACGTTTTTATGATGCTCAAAGAACAGTAACCTGCATGTCCCTAAAAACAGTCCCCTGGTAAAAAAGGTGTTTATCTCACAAATATGTTTTTTTTTTAATTCATACTTATAATATTTAAAATCTAATGAACTTTTTACTGACAATATCAATGGAATTTATTTTTTAATTAAATAATTCATCTAAAAATATTAATATTTATTTTGTTCCCAATTTTACGCACAGTCCCCTGGATCTTATTTAAAACTACCTTAATAACATTTAATACAATAAATCTTTATTTCTACGCAGTGCTTCGTATGCTTTTTAAGTTTGCCCAATGATAAAAATTAAATGAAATTATTATTCTACGAAAAAACCAACTAGGGAACTGTTTGTCGGGACAAAAATACGCTTAAAGTTGCCCAGTTTACAGAGAAATGCCCTTATAGCAAATAAACAGAAAATTAAAAAAAGTTGTATTCCTAGTACCTGCTTGCGGTAGTTATAAAAACGAATAACCATAGAAAAGTATTTAGCAAATTATACAAAATGTGTTTTGTTACAAGAATATAAAAAAAATCTTCAGTGAATAAAAAAATTTAAATTGCAAAAATGGCCTGGATGAAATTACCAAGACGTTATTAGGAGAAAGTTTAGTGGTAGTAGTTATTTACAAAACATCCTTAGTTGTATTATAGACGCTTTTTAAAAGGTGCTAAAAAATGCAATAAATTAAATTTTAAAAAATGTAAAAATATCTGAGAAAAATGTTATTTGCTAAAAATAGTATTATAAGGAAATATAGAACCTATTAAATGAAAATCATCAAATTTAAAAGAAAAATCCCGTCACAATTTTTTTTCGTTCCTTAATTGCACCATTTAATATAAGGATACAAAGTTAGTATTCTACAGTATAGTCACTATTTAAGATCACTATTTTAATGCTTGACTTAAAAACGTATAAACAACTTTAGCTGTAATGTCAGATTTCTCAGGAACATAAAGGTGAATTTATATAATTATAACTGACTGACGTCTCGTAACGTGACGCGTCCGAACGATATATGTTTTATACCCTTATTATGGCAACGTTTTATTATTGTGTTGTATTATGTCGTAGAGCTCTCGGTCTTATATGCTTTTAATACGTCACGATACATAAAATATGTCAGAAAAATATAATTGCACCTTAAACCACGACTTGTCTTTAAAAAAATATTTTTTATTTTTTGATCAGTTTTTGTTAATCTTGGTATCAGATTACAAAATATTGGTTTATTTACGGTTCTTGAACCCACTTTGTTTAAAGTAGATTCATACTTTCAGTTAACTTTGTTTAATGAATTAACCAAATAAGTGACGTAACACTGTCAATAGGTATAATTGTTTACCTTTATTGATAACTAACTCGACTACAAAAAAGCCAAAAAGTATATTTTTATTTTAAACTTTACGGTAATTTTATTATTAGGTATATTAGTGCACTTGGTTTTGTGTAACTGATGTTTGTAGTTTTTCCTTAAGAGTCATATTTTAAACACTCCTTTCAAAAACACGAATCGTCGCTTTTTATCTTTAATTAATAATTAACGTATCAGAAGATTTGATCTCTAAACTGTTCTGTCTTCTCTTTTTTAGATTAGCAATTAATACGGCGTTTGAATTAAAATTAATTTAGTCCTCGGCCTCGGTTCAATTTTGCAAAAATACAGAAAAGGATCGGTATAAAACTAGCTAAAAAAATTTATATGAGAAGACACAGGCAATGAGCTTAATAAATGACTATTAAATTTTTATATATATTAATTATTTATATTAATATGTTTATTGTTTCTAACTCCTAATATTAGAAAATTACAAAGTGTTATTGAATTTAGGCTTCCGTTTTAGAGAAAGGGATTTTGTCAACATTTCAAAAATAATAAAATATTTTGCACGCTTTTTAGCAAAAATATATCTTTGTGCAAGAAAATAAGACTTTATTATGAAATGGGTTGTTTTTAATTAAACAGAAAATCTGCAAAATAAATGCAATAAACGAATTAAAAAGGAACAAAACAAACAAAATAGGTGTGGGTATTCCTTACAAAAAAAAGTAACAATAAACGCGGCTTACAGTATCTTTATTAAAATTTGACAGAGACATAAAAATTTGAATTTTACAACCATTCATAAATTTTTATATATTTTTTATATCAATTTTACACGAAAAGTGTTTTTATTCAATAAGTTGTTTTACAGGGCCACTTAAATATAAAAACATAGTTTAATAATATTTATGATCAAGTACCACAATGAAAAGGAGAGATTAAATCCACTTGAATGGGATTGGAATTCAATGAAAAGTGGTTTAATGCCTATTTTTACTAGCGAGCCGGATAGCTCTTTAATAGCCTAAGGCCATAGATAACCTAACTTAAGATTTGTAATCGTTAATCGGATTTATGGCAAGTTTACGCTAGCGCGCACTAAACAAATAATAAGGTTATTCAGCATGCGTATTTGAAATAAAGGACCAACTTAGAATTTTTAAAAGTTAATAATTAATTTATGTTCATGAAATATATTTTTTCCAATTTCGACATTTAAGGTGACACTTCTTAAAACTCATTGACGTTATGAAATATCTTCGTTTTCATAACTAGTTACAAAAGGTAAAATTTTTTGCAACTGATGATGAAAAGTAAGATATTTGAAAACAGCAATGAGTTTTGAAAAGTTTTTTATATTTTAAATTTGAATTAAAAATAATTAGAAAAAATGTTGTGTAAAATGCGTTGGCAAACACTATCTTTCATAACATACATATTTTTGCTCTGCTCGTTACGAAAAATTGTGTTTTTTCAACTGGTTGCACAAATAACTCTTTTTTTTAGAATAAGAAACTGATTTTTTTTTATTTTGCCTTTCTATACATATATGAATTAAGTTAGGTAGTAATATAAATAATAAGGTAACAAAATTAATATTACAAAATTAAAATGGCACAAAATAGGGGCTAATAAAAGATGCGGTTTGTTTCAAGATCCAGTCTTTGTACCGCCGGGGAACGGTTTTAAAACTGTAAGAATCCATTAAACGCGTAAGTGTCTACTTTACGCGACGAAGTTTGAACGCTTTCTGTATATTTAAAGAATTTTGCTTTGCTTGGGGATTGGTAACGGGATCGTATAATATACTGTCGCCTACCTGTTAGGAATGGGTTTATTTAACTGGACCTGCATATGGCCGTACAATAAACGGTTTTTTGCGAGATTGGAACAAACGTATAAACAGAAGGGAAACAAATTTTGATTCATATAACGTTAACTCTTTTTCTGCTTGGACTAATGTTTTTGATAGCGATATTAAAATATTGTGAACATCCTAAATGTATTTATACAAAACAAGCATACATTTAATAGAGGCAGTCTTGCGTTTGGCAGTGCAAATAGGCATGCGAGAGAAAAAAAATCATAGTATAACCTTTCTACGTGGCTCCAACGGGTCGATTGATCGACGAGGAGAGGCCGACCAATCAGTACGCAGGGCAGGATATATATATAAATATATATATATATATATATATATATATATATATATATATATATATATATATATATATATATATATATATATATATATATATATATATATATAGATAGAGAGAGAGAGAGAAAAAGGTTATACCGCTATTCTTTTTGTCTTGCACAAATGTTCGATATGCAAGCGAATCACCAAAAAATAGTTTATAATTTTTTTAAAAATAAAAGAAATGTATCAATGCTACAACTTAACACAAAATAAGTCTGTCCAAAAACTAAAGTATCTCACACAAGCGGCCAGTACGGAATTGGCTGGCGAAAAAAGTGTGAATAAAATCGGTTTGCCAGTCCGATCTGCGCATGATTTAAGACCACACGCGATGACTACCGCCACAGCGCACGGACACATTTTTCGCCCATAAAGGCTAACTTTTGAACTGCGCATCTGGTACCCTTTGCCGGTTCATATGAAGGTCAGTAAGGCCAGTGACCGGCTACCTGACCTTTTGCACAGTGAATCATCTATATCTACTTTACATGGAATGGGAACTCACTTAACCCAGAGTGGCTGTCTTTCCTGGTAGGTTCAACAAGTATGGAAATTTGACTAATTTTAAATGTATTTAACCACGTCTCCCGTTCGGAAATTTTATAATATATTATTATTATTATTATTATTATTGAGAAATAACAATGGCAGACCATTATCGCGCATCTAACATCAAGGCAGACAATTATGAAGGAACCAAAAACTATAAAACTTTAAAATTATTGGACCAGGTCTGCCATTAATACAGTATGCCTACGTAAGTTAAAGGCATATAAAAAACTTTCTTATTATTAGGTTTACGAAAAACAGTTATTTTTTATAAACAGTTTTGCATATTTCAAAGCTTTAAATGTAACCATTAGATGTTAAAATATACCAGTCATGTACGAGGTTTATCAAAAAATGTGTGTGTGTAAGTAGTAGGCATATAGAAAAATTATTATTATTAGATTTACGATAAAACGTTATTCCTTATAAAAAGTTCTGCGTGATACAAAACCTTAAATTTAACCATTAGATATCAAAATTTACCAGTCGTTTATAAATTTTATCTAAAAATTGTTTTTTTTTCCAGGGTAAAGTACTTACTTTTTAAAATATGGAAAATTATTATAAAGAAGAGATGTTTGGAAAGAAACTATTAAATATTTAAATTTAATATTATTATTAAAAAACTACAACGGCAGACCATTATCGCGAGTCCAACATCGTGGCAGACAATTATAATAAAAATAAGCTTTTAGGACTATAATAAACAAAATCTATTAACCCTCCAGTGGTGACGTACGGTCTGTGAGACCAATGACAAAGACAAACATAGCCTATTGCGCCGGTGCAAGGTAAAACGCTTTGATCGTCGAAGTACATGTATTAAATAAAGCCATCTATTGCCCTACTACGACTTAGTCCAGTACGGAGTATCTTGCGGGTAGTACACGTGTTTCGGTCTCTCAAACGGCACGTCACCCAAGTCGTATACGGAACATCAAACCGAAGTCACCGGAGTTGGGATTGTTTTTTAAAAAGTAAGACAATTTTTAAAATTATTTATGATAAATATATACTCTATTCTGCTTATAATCGCCAAACTATAAAGACACAGACATATTTTATAATAATAACTACTTTAAAATACATTTTATAGCCGCATAGACTATTTCATTGTATTTTTTTATAATTTTATCATAACTTATTGCAAATCTTTTAGAAAAATGAATTACGAGCGAAATTAGGCATGGTTACAACAACTTGCAGACGAAATGTTTCTTGGTAACGACGAAAATGTATCCCAATATGACAATAACATCGATGATAACGAGGAAGACCACGTGGAATCCAGAGAAGAAGACTAGGAAAGCGAACAAGATTTGATTTTGATAACTATCAAAAATGATAAGGGAGCCACAGAAAGCCAACACACACAATAAAAAGATAGACAAGGGGAAGATAATAAAAATACACCCCGAAAATCAAGAGGATATAAACGAGGCCTATTTTATATGGGAAAAGACAAAAGTACCCTATGGAACAAACTCTCTCCACCTTTAACACTACGACCTTATAGGGCTAAATCAATAAATAAAATTACTCAAGCACCTGGTCCAAAACCTCCTACGCGAAATTTGACTGACGTTGTGGAAATCTGGAAAAAGTTTTTTGATGAGTCTGTTATTGAAACAATTGTAAAATTTACGAATCAGCACATTGAGATATTTGCTCAAGGAAATTATTCTAGAGATACATATACGAGACTTGCTGATGCCTTTCAAGTAGAAGCACTGATAGGCTTGCTTTATTTAGCTGGAGTAAAGAAGATGAACAGACTGAATATTGATAAAATTTTTAGCACCAGTGGGGATTCACCTGAACTGTTTCGCCTAACTATGTCGCACCAGCTTTCCTTTTCTTCTAAGACATCTTAGATTTGATGATAACACAACAAGAGATGCTAGAAAAGCTGTCGATAAACTAGCTCCAATTCTTGAGGTTTTTCAGCAAGTGAATGAAAACTGTAAGAAAAATTTTAGTCTTTCTTCCCACGCAACAATAGACGAAATGCTAGTAGCTTTTCGCGGCAAATGCTCATTTCGTCAGTACATCCCGTCTAAGCCGGCTAAATATGGCATTAAAATTTTTGCATTAGCCGACGCCGTGATGTTTTTCACTGCCTATATGGAAGTTTATGTTGGCAAGCAGCCAAAAGATTCGCCATACACAATTCCGCCATTGATGTAGTTGATAGGCTCATTGACCCCATTAGCGGATCCTGTAGGAACCTTACGACAGATAACTGGTTTACTAGTATTGAACTGTGTGAAAAATTACTAAATGAGCTCATTTGGGAACAATTCGAAAAAACAAAAAACAGCTACCAACAGAGTTTCTAGTGGGTCAAAATCGACCCATTCCTTCAAGTATATTCGCATTTAGAGAAAATTGCACTTTGGTATCACATGTTCCAAAACCCAAGACAAATTTCTTGTTGGTTTCCACCATGCATGATGACTATCAAATTCACCAAATAACACAGAAGCCCATGATGATCATTGATTACAACAAAACGAAAATAGGTGTAGATATGGTAAACCTGTTATCTTCAAACTATAATGTAGCACGCAATACCAGGAGATGGCCTATGGTTGTGTTCTACGCCTTCTGAATGTGTCTGGAATTAATTCATATGTCATTTATAAATGCAATGAAGAACAAAATAAGACGTATATTAGAAGGACATTTTTGACCCAACTTTCTTTTGGTCTTACAAAAAAACATATGATAAGGAGACAAGCTGATCAGCAAATTTGGAAACTCCCACCTGAGAGTAGAACACCTAATGAGTCGCAACCACGTGCTGGACGTTGCCAAGTTTGCACATCGAGACAAAATATAAAAACCAAATATTATTGCAAAATGTTCCTTTGCCTCGAACATGCCAACATTATTTGCAGTGACAGCGACTATACATATCTAATAATTGAGTTTATTTTAATATTTTTATATTTGCCTTTGTGTGCTTTTTTAGTTTTTTTTTTGTAAGAATAAGGCTTTATTTTGTTTTTATTTTATATTAGTATGGATTTTTGAAATAAATTTATCACTTTCGTATCCGTCACTTGTTTTACTCAAAAATAATAAAATTTTATAACTTATAAGATGTAGGACTCCACATAAGTATATCGGTCTCATAGTCCGATGTCAACAGTGATGTTACAAAATCCCACGTCACCGCTGGAGGGTTAAAGTCAGACCTGGTCAACTACTTTTAAAATTTTATATTTTTTGGTACCTTCCTAATTGTCTGCCACGATGTTAGACGCGCTATAAGGGTCTGTCATTGTTATTTTTTAATATTAATAGTAATATATTATTAAATTTCTGAACGGCAGACGTGGTCAAATATATTTAAAATTAAATTTTGATATGCGATTACCAGAAGACACAGCCCCTTTGGACTTAAGAGGCAGTTACACTGTGTCACTTTGGATGTACATCCAAAGTGAATCACTCAGAGTGAACTCGAACCAGAGTAATCATCCTTGTTTACATATTTTCCTTGAGTTTGGTGGTTTTGTTACCACCGATTGAGACGTAAATAGTGAATTGAGCCGTGAAAATAACGTATTGTTTATTTACCCTTTTGACTGAACCACAAAAAAAATATAAATTTAACAAACAACCTAAAATTTCCTTTTTTATTATTTATTTTATTATTAAAAAACCGGCCTAAGACAACTCTTATTTAAAATACTTGTTATTTATTAAAAAAAAATTTCATAGCCTCACAAAAAAAATATATGTTCGGACTTGTGGGTGGGACAAATGTATTTCCATGTATTTTTTGGCGCTGAATCCGATTCCGAGCTCAGAAATGGCCCTTTACGTGTGGAATTGGCCCTAGGGGCCAAAAATGGCCTCTATAGGGCCTGAAAGATGGATTTTGGGATGAGGCGAGGTCGAAGATGCATTTTCAAGCCAAAGCTGGATTTGTAGTCGAAAAGTTTATGGCCAACTAAGATTCCCTGTTTGAGACCGGAAAAATGACCCCTTAGGGGCTGGAAAATCGTGCTTCGGACGCCGCAATCGCAACAAAGGTATTTTTATGTACTTTTAAATTCTAGAACTTACACTGTGCTGCAAAAATTTATGGCCAACTGGAATTCCCCGTTTTGGACTGGAAAAGTGATCCTTTAGGAGCCGGAAAATCATATTTCGGCCGCTGAAATCGCAACAGTGGTATTTTTTATGTACTTTTAAATTCCGAAACTTAGACTGTGCTCGAAAATTAGGTGTAGAGATTTACATGAAAAAAGGATAGAGGCATTGGTATCTGTGGAACGGCCGTTCAGAATCTTTTGGATACCTGAAAAAACTATCACACAGAAACAGCTCTTGAATTAAAACGCGAACCGAGCCTGATGGCACCTTCTCAACCTCGAACCTTCTTGCAGAGAAAAAGATTTTCAACTTCGTCAGGGGTATTATTTCATGGGAATACCACAGTTGCGATTGCGGCGTCCGAAACATGATTTTACGGCTCCTAAGAGACATTTTTCCGGTACCAAATGAAAAATTCCAGTTGGCCATAAAGTTGTCGAGCACAGTCTGAGTTCCAAAATTTAAAAGTACATAAAAATACCCCTTTTGCGATTGCGGCGTTATAAACATGATTTTCTGGCCCCTAAGGGCTATATTTTCCGTTCCAAAGCGGGGAATTAAAGTTGGCCATAAACTTTTTGAGTACAGTCTGAGTTACAGAATTTAAAAGTACATAAAAATCCCACTTTTCTGATTGCGGCGTCTTTAACAAGATTTTTAGGCCACTAAGGGGTCATTTTTCCGATCCTGGATGGGGCATTCCAGTTGGCCATAAGCTTTTCGAGCACAGTCTGAGTTTCAGAATTTAAAAGTACATAAAAAAAACAAAGTTGCGATTGCGGCGTCCGAAGTACGATTTTCCGGCCCCTAAGGGGTCATTTTCCCGGTCCCAAACGAGGAATTCTAGTTGGCTATAAGCTTTTCGATCACAAATCTGGCTTTAACTTAAGAATGCACCTTCGACCTCACCTCATCCCGGAATTTATCTTTCAGGCCCTATATAGGCCATTTTGGGCCCCTACGGCTAATTCCAGACGTGAAGGGCCATTTCTAAGCTCGGGATCGGATTCAGCATCAAAAAATACATATGAATACTTATATCCGACCCACAAGACCGAACATTTATATTTTTTGTGGGGCTGTGTAATCCGATATAAAAGAACACTTAGTAAAAATTAATAAAGTTGTAAAATTAAAAAAAAATCATCCCTGTCAAATAGAAATAAAAGCGCTTTTAGAGGTCTTGACGTCAGACCTTTTTTTCTGGAAAGCAATGCCTATAACTATCTTTATTCAGAATAAAGTTGTGGACAAAAACATTAAAAAAATAAAAATGACAATTTTTTTAAACTATTTGTTTATATTTTCTATTCGATAGAAAATTTCATTCTGTACATAAAAGATTTTCACATTTTTTCTAAAAATGCATAAATTTTAAAATAATTTACAGATTTTAAAATGATGACAAATGTTAAAATAGCAAGCCTATATTTAATAGCATATTGTAAATTTTTAATATCTTGACTTTGAAAAACCATAATCAATAATAAAACTACTCTTTCGAATTTGTTTCTTATTTTAAGTGATAGATAATAACCTATTAGGACACTTTGCAATGGCCATTGGAATGGGGAAAATAAGGGTAAAATTATTGAAATAAAGTAAATTGAAAATCTAAATTGCCTTTATATTTTACAGTTCTATAAACAGAAACGCACTAATAAAGCCCGTAATAACATACATTATTTGTTCCGTTATAAATACAACAAAAGACCTATTTTATATTGTTATGCTTTTTTCTTAATTAAACATAATTTTATTAATTGGGTTTTAAACAAATTTTATAATTAATTTTTGGTTGTACAAAATAAAGTTAAGTTATTTATGTTCAAGAGTATTTTTAAACGTTTTATGGCCATTGGGCTTATGGTAGTAGAATTTTTGCTTTTAAAACGTTAAAAAATTAATGTTTCGTGGAAATATTCTGTAAAGAGATTGTTAGTTTAATTTTAGACAAGCAAGTGATATGCTTGTTTTTATTAATTAGTTTGCCTAATTAAAAAAAAAATAAAACAAATAATATATATTTTTCACTTACTTTAATCCCATTGTCCAGAAAAAAAATAAAAAATTATAACGACTGACTTTTATAAAGAAATCGCAGATTACTAACAACAAATTAAAAGTACTTAAAATGTCTTTAATACGTTAATGAATTCTTAACCAATCAGAGAAATAAAAAACTGACTGGCATTCCAGCATAAACATGAAAATAACAGTTGTAAAAAGCTTGCAAAATTAGGTACTTTAAACAAAACAAAATATTTGTTCCTAGAAGACTTTAAATATAAAATATTATATATTTTTTTAAAATTTAAACATATATTTCTTTATGACTTTATGAAAAAAAAATTTTGGCGATCGTTTATTTATGAATATTATAAATGTATACGAAATCATGAATTAATAACCGGCAATAATGCATGATTTTATATTATTCAACTATTATAATACAGGCAACTAAAAATACACAAATTTAGACATTTAATCAGTCCATTTATAACCTTATCATTCAAAGAATAACCTCTAAAACATCTGTCAAATTTCTTACGTGAAACCAAATTACATCCCGAAAAAAATATAGAAAAATTATAAATTTTACAATAAAATAATTAAATAATCGCCAAAAAAATATATTTGGCGAAAAATGATTTTAACCCTTAACGCGCCAGCTAAACGAGCGTTAAGGCCTCTATTAATATTTGCTCTCATAAATACCCTTGTTGGTTAAACAGCCATTAATATTTGTTTTTTTTTGTAAGTTACCACTTAAGACTAGCCAGTATTTGGAAAACTACAAGAAAGTGAGCAATTCTGTGAATTTTTAAGTTGTTCAGAACCATGAAATGGAAGCAAATTGTTTCTTGAATCATCTTGAAGCTACAGGGTGTTTTTTATATATTGACGATTTCAGCACGCCCTTAGAAAAAAAAGTAAAAGAACAAGTTTTTGTCGAAATTTTACTTAAAATCCAAATAGCGTGATCAATTTCATTCTATTGGTAACAGTTTTAAAGATATAATGCAAAGTTTTTTAGTAAACACCCTGTATATTATTTAACTATTCGTTTTAAAATAAAACTACCTAATTACTTATACTACACACTTTATATTTAATTTAAAAAAGGTGATTTGTGAAAAAAAAAAAGATTTTATGGAAAAAAGACATTAACAACCTGAACATACTATTTAAATATGGCATTGTTTTTATTTTAATTGTTTATTATTATTTTTTATTATTTGTTTTTATTTTTTATTTTACTATCTTTTTTTCTTTAAGTAGTGTAGGGCATTATTAGAGGCTAAAAATTTTTGCAGAGGCGTGGAAAACTTTAAATTATAGCTTTCTTGGAAAAGGTCTATCATGAATGACCTCATCATTACCTGGGCTGCTGCAGTCTTAGCATTATTATCACCACAGTCCCTCTGCTATGGGCGCCAATTGCGCGAAAAGTGACACCTAATATGATAAAAAGCCTTCGACTTTGGGTATTATAAAAATGCTGCTTCATTGGAGAATACATAAAGACCCTTAGCAAAACTAATATCTTAGTCAATACAGAAATCTCAGTAAGGTAAACAATTTACACCAATTAGACGTAGTAAAAGGACGACGAAGTTAAAACTTTTTTCCGACAGTAATAAAAAATGTCCTCTTAACTTTACTAGTATTTTCAAGAATAAGTTTCTGATAAGCTAGCTGCACAAGAGGAAGGAGAATATTAGGATATGGATATGGATAATCCTATTGATGATTTGGTACAATAAGGCAATTTACCAATAACTAAGAATATGGACGAAGGAGAGGAAACTGATTTAAACAGAACTATATATTAGAACCATAAAGAAAGTTATTTTCACAATAACTTAAGAGTCTACCCTCAATTTAACCCTGTTCAGAAGATCCAGATCAATATGATTTCTTAACTAGAAAACTATGTGCTTTATACCTAATAATGAAAACGAGCACGATTAAACTTATTAAAACATGATTTAACTACTGATCATGTAACCTTTGATGATTCTTAGTTTGAGTTTATTGGTAGGACATAAATTTTAACGGATAAAAATGCACTGTTACTCCCGCTCTATATAAACCTATATTTAAGGCTCATTCATTAAAAAAACCTACAGCACGAAATAAACGAATTGCAAAAAGAATTCAGCTGACGAACGCTAGCAAAAGAAATTTTAATGAAAATGAACAACATGTCGGAAAAAGAGGTGACAAATATAGGCTAACGTATTAAGAGAAAAATGTAAGAAAACAGAGAGAACGCGATAAGCAGTTACGAACTACAAAGACACATCCTGGTCACAGTCTGGTATAAGGACTTTTAATAGTTACAAAATAGCTTCCAATAATTAAACTGATTACCTTTACTGGAATGATACATTGGTAACCTACGTCAAAACGATTTTCTAATAATCATTAAAGAGCGGAGAAAATTCTGCTTTAGATAAGGGGAAAATACGTAAAGGAAGTTTTATTATAATGCTGTAATTGGTGTCTAGTTTTAAATTTATTTATAATTACAATTTAGGTTTAATACCTTTACAAACTTATTTTAAACCTAAATTTAAAAGCTTAATTATTAAGGATAATGAGGGAACAAAATTTAAACAAATTTTACAAAAATCTTAATCTCTACAAGAATGCTAATTTATAAGAAGATATTGAACAATTTTAAATTTTAACAAATTTGGAAATGGCAATAGTTTTTTAGTTAAACAAAAATAATTTTGTCACAATTGCTTGGTTGGTGTTTTCAGTTCAAAAGTTTTTAATTTAATTTAAAGCAAGTCACTTTGCAGGTTTAAATTTAGAGGTATCTTTGGTGAATGGCTAAGTTTTTATATTTTCAAAGTTCTATAAAAGCTACTTTTCTGGCAATGTCCAACATTTATGAATCAGGTGAATTTCGTAGAAGCTACAAAAAACAAATTTTCCGAAAAGAAAGAGAGCTTTTTCTTGAAGGTCACTATCCCAATTCCCCTGGGTGTTTTGTATGCAGTTAGTTACTCCCCTAAGCTATTCCTGTTAATCTTAAACCAAAAATCCCTAAACCGACTCGCGTTATCTCTTATTTTTGCTAAAACTTCTTTAAACTAAAGAACCGCCACGGCATACCAAACTGGCTTGTGATGGGGGTTGAGTAATCACTGAATTAAATTCTCTCTTTACCTAGTATATGCAAGTGCAGGGTTTATTATGGCGATTGATTGACGTACCGGTCGACTTGGGGCCTGATATTTGAGCACCAAGAAGTGGCAGATTCTGTCTTGACGTCATTGGCGTCTCGCTCGACGATCAGAGAATCTATCTATGCAATCTGGCTTTTCGTCGTCTCTTATTTGATTTTTTATAACGCTTTATTATATACTAAACTGGTCCAATCAACCATAGAACTCACGTTACGGGTACAACCACGTTTTTATAGTCCTGGACCTGCATACGACTAATTTAAATAATTTTGTCTATATCTACCATTTGTTTTCGGTGATACTATATATTATTATATAATAAGATTTAAATTTTTATTCAATTTTTTTAAATAAAACCAAAAAAATAATTTCCCCTATTTAGGTTTTTTGATCGAAGTTTTTTTTTCATAAATAAACTTTACGCGAATTTTTCCCAATCCAAAACCAATTTTAATTTTTTTGACGGATTTTCTTATCCAACGTAATTTTACTTATTTATATTTTGGAATAAATTTATATTTAAATAATAGTTTGGTTTAAGCCCCAAGCTGTACAAAAAGAAAATTTGGAAAATCTCCTTTGGTTTTCCTCTTTGCGTTATACCTTTGAAATAAGTATTTTACGTTAATTAAGAAAAACATTATTTTCTTTGATAGTTTCTGTCTTTCAAACGGTTTGAATAATGCTTTAAGCCAATTAAAGGTTTAAGAAGGCTGGCTCCCCCGTCTTTCAAATGTTTACAGTTAATAATAGTACTAGAAATTTTCCAAGAATCTCATTTTAAACACTAAAAATGTAGCCGTATTTTAGGTTTTTGAGGTATTTTAATAATATTGCATGTTTAAATATCATATTTAAAAAAAGCTATAGTTAGTAATTTAAGGTACATTTATTGTTATTTTATAGTAGAAAAGGGTGATTTTTACAATTTCAATGATCATTTGTTAGTAAGCCAGCTTGCATTTTACTAAATAAAATGCTTACTAAGTTAATTGAAGTTAAGATGAATCTAAAAAGGCGGTTAGCTACTAACAAAAAATATGATTTATTATTTTTTATAAAAGAAATTAATTTAAAAATAAATAAGTTTATTTCAGCAATGTCAATACTTAACAAGGAGTGCAAAATTTAAATCTTAATTCTAAATGGGGTTTTCCATGAATTTTTTACAAATAACCATTTTTTAAACAAAAATTATATTGTTACGGACTTTAAAAAATATTTGTTTAGTTGATAGAAATGTGGAAAGTTATTTTTTTCCTTTTAAGGTAAAATGAATTACCTTAGTTTTTTCCCATTCCGACGGCGATTGTGGAGTGTCTTGAAGGCGCCGGAAATAGAGGCTTTAAATGTTGTTTCTTTTGTTCTTACAGGTGAGTTAATCTTTGTCATACAAAATTGTATTATTGTTATTCGTTTAATGTAAAATAGTAAATAAAACTTTTGTTTTTACACAGAAACGCAATTTCGTCTTTGTTTTATTGATCTCAGTGGAAGAAATACACAAGAGTACCTATAATAATATTATATATATTATTTAATTTTTTTTTACTAACAAACAAGATAAAGAAGTAAACTGAATCCTCACAGTGAAACTGCTCTGTAAGCCATTTCGATTGAAAAATACGCATCTTTAGAAACTAAGTTAGCCGTGATTTTTTTTCGTTGCAGTTGTTTCGAAAATCTAACTCGAGAACATGCCATCAGATTTGCTCTTTTTTTGTAGTTTTTCCAATACACAAAAATCCATCCAAAAGGCGAAACGCTGAGGATAGGAACACTATAATTAAAAAAGTCGAAATAAAAAAACACTTTAACAAAATAATATATAAATAATTAACTTTGCCTATCACGCCTGTCAGTTATTGAACAAATCTTGATTATTTTCTTTTAAAACCAAGACTATTATTATATGGAAATTATATTAAGGCATTAAATATTATCAAAATGTATCAATACATTTCTTTTAATATGCCCCTTGGCACATATTTTCATTGACTACGAGTAAACCTTTATAACTAAATATAACTCATTTTAAATAATTGTTTAATTATAGAACCAAAATAAAATGCAACAATACCTATGTATTTAAATACCTCGTGACGTCACAATGCACCAGAAACATGTGCTTTGCAAGCAGCATAGCAATATTTTATTTAGATAATTTACCGAGGGTTTAAAATTGTTTTTACTAAGCAATTATCTATTTTTTTTAATACACAAACTATAATAAAGGAAAAAATGTAATTGTTTATGAAAATGTTAGACAATGTTATGGTTTCAATAACACTAAAATCTTGGACTTCAATTGTCTTTATTTCGGTTTGTGATGTTTTCAAGTGATAACTAAAATTCATCAATCACTTGAAAAAGGTTGGAGATACATAACTAGCCGAAACGTTGTGTATCAATTAACAAGTAAATTTGACATTAACAAGAAATGGAAGTCGAAGATTTCAGTGTTATATATGTTAAATATTTATCGTGCAAAAAAAAACACAAAGTAACTGTGCTTATTAAATAAAATAGAGAAATTATGGTACTTTAACTTTAAAGTAAAATCCATTTTTTTTTATTTTCATCAGTGTTGTATTTAATAATATTTTCAAATACTCTGTTTTTCATTAATTTAAATACGTATAAACCTGGTTAAAAATTTGTCCATGTTTTAATTATTTTTAAATCCTTTTTGGTAGATATTATTAAGGAAACCTTTTTATTAAAAAATTATGGCAAAATTTTTTTTATTTTTTATTTGGGACAGGTAAACGCAGCATTTGTTTGTCGAAATTATAAATATTACGTATAACAAAAAGCATGTAACTATGTATTTAAAAGTTTTTATTCTTTATAAAATTTATTAATTTTGAAATTATTCAGATAAATCGAATATGTTTACTAAAATTATATAAAGTTAGAAACTTAACTTACTCAAAAACTTTGGCCACACATTATGGGCTGTTTTTGGGTAGATTTATTTTTAATTTTATATATTTTTAATAAAAAAAATTACTTAATGTCTGTAGAATTTTAAAATAATTTAATAAATTACAAAAGCAGATTAGCTCTTGTATGCAAATGTGTAGTTTTTAACAATATATAATAAATATCTTATAGGATATGTTTTATTATTTCAATTTTTTAATCCCTTAATAAACTTATCCCATGCAACGAATCTTTAATATAGACACACGAGTTGTATGGCTGCATCAAGCAAGCAAGTTTGCAAGGGTCTAGTTTTATATCTATGTATTTATTATCGGATCAAAACCAGAAGATAAAAATCTACTAAATGTCTACCAAAAAGGTTGCCTATCACATATAACGAAGAATTAGGGTTAATATACCAAAAAACGAAAAATCTGGTAAATATGGCGATGCTGAGCATAGCCGCCTGCATCGTATTTTCCCGATCAATCACAAGTCGTTTTATCCTGACGTAAAAACTTAATGGACCACATATGAACTTAAAATGGAAATTAGGCCAAAGCTAAATGTTTTCGAGAAAAGATATTTAGCAAATGGTTCTTAAATGGACAAAGGTGACGATTTAACGCGTTTTTGATTCAAAATAACTTTTAAGCAAGAAGCCTATTCTAAAATAGTTTGGTTTTTTATCCTTTAACTTTAATATTATTAACCACTAACTTGGAATTAACTGGTAAGTAATAATTTAAAATCCAGTTAGGTGGATTGGCTAAAATATATTGAATAAGAAAAGTGTGTAGGAGTTTATTTTTTTCATTTATATTGCAAAAAAAAGTGGGACGGGTTTCCTAACCTAAAAATTAAAATATGCCTATTAATCTTTCTCCTGAAATGCTGAAATGCTTCATTTCATAGATACAGGGTCTAAAAGTTTAATTTTTATTTTTGTTTTTTCTTAATTATTTTTAAAATTATTTAATTTAAAAAAAATTTTGGCTGCAAAGAAAAAAAAATT
>JAHBCN010001783.1:42500-47500 GCA_019359885.1 Listronotus oregonensis | reverse complement strand
ACCTGTAAAATCAAAATATTTTTCAGTAAAAAAAGGTTTCTAGGGCATTACAATGTTTACATTATTATATTAATATTGTATATTTTAAATATTAAACGAGTAAATAAAAAAGATACCCTTGCCTTTCTAACTTAAAGGCAAAATAGATTACCTTAGCCGACAGGACTTGCATGTACAGATATGTAATAAAATAACAAAACCGTAATATTTTATTTAACAAAAATGTGGTTTAATGTAGTAAATAAAAAAATATATCACTATCTAAGCATATGTACATTCAAAGGTGTTTAGCTCAATTTATTACTTATCCGATAACTGTATATCCAAATTAAAAAAAACAATTTGCCATATTGAGTAAGTAAAAAAGACGCTTCCAAATTAATTTTTTCTTTAAATATTTTTTTAGGCCAAGCGCCTATAATATTATTTTAAATCGTTAAGACACAAATATTTTGGCGTTATAATTTAGCTTTCATAATTAAAGAATAAATAAAAAAGGGGAAAAACCAGAATAAGCAAATTCCTTTTAAGTTCTATGCAATACTATAGTTTATAGAATATACAATATATAAGTTAGGTCACTTGCATATAAACCTTTGATGTTATGGCTTTAAAAACACCGTGCGGCGTCACCATCGATCGCGAAACGACAAAAAAGTTTCAGGGGATATTTGTGTAAACGATACCAATTTATTTAAGCGTTACCTCTGATCGGGATTGTGGGGAAACGCGGAGTAGATTTTTCAATATTTAAATGATTATTACAATAATATAAGCATAATGTTTATAATATTTGTTTATTGTCACCAAAGTCACTGTAAATAAATGTTAATTTTTTTGTTTCTATTACTTATTAATAATTATCCCTAGAACTATAAATTGGGGTAGACATCTACCCCGGGTAAATTTTAATATTAAATAATAATAAGTAAAATCGTAACTGTATTTTGAAATATTTAAATTTCTGTTAAATTTATCTTTTTTTATTTTCCATGAGAGAAATAAAAGTAGATTTTTAAAAACGAATGTTTTATGGATATTTATTTGATTTTTTCCATTGATCGGATTCCTAATTTGTTTGAATTTTTAAATGCCCAAATAAATAGGCTTTTTTTAGCAAAACATCAGGATAGTATATATTTTTTTAAAGCCATATGTGTCTTCTTTAAAATCTCGTTGGAAATTTAAAAATCGGTTGGTTACAAAAATAATTATAAATTTTTATCTGTTTAATGACGGCTTAATCATTTTTAGGTACTTACAGCTATTTAAATAAATTTTTAATCAACTAAGTCTTAACAACATTAAATTTGCTCCTTACCATTCTCTGGGGCATAACAAAATGAAAAAATTTGAGTACTCATATGTCAGACTACTGCTTCCAGAACAAAGAGCAAATATTTCGTGGGGTTTATGTTTACCCTGGTTTAAAGTTTACAGGTAAAAAAATGGGTTTATAGTTCTAGGGTTATTTTATTATATGATATGCAAAACATTTTTATTTGTGTATTAGGAGTGCAAAATGAAATATTTCAGATATTTTTTATCCTGAGATAGTCCACGAAGGCGAGGGCCTAAATACCAACGTACCGTGACTTAAGAGTGGTAAAATAAAATCTATTGAAACGAGACCTAAATACTTGGGGATTTGGAGGAGGAGGCAAAACTTCTGGTGGTAGTAGGTTTCACAGTCTGGACACTTTATAGGTAAAAGAAAATAACAAAGTGAAAATTTCTTTTATTTTACTTTTATAATTATCCACTGGACAAATATTATTACTGTAGTATATTATTATTTGAGTACTGCATTTTTCGTCCGGCAGTCTAATGTGGGAATTGTACAGAATAAGTCGAACGACAAATAAAACATTTATAGTGTACACGTGGTGTTTCATTTTTTGACTCTTACAAGAAACCCAAAAGACACAACAATTACCAGACATACTCAACAACTTTTTAGGAACACTATATGCCAAAGCACACGGTTACAGCAAAACGATTTCTGGCGCTTTGCGTATCAGTCAGCTTCACACCATAGACTGGTACGAATATATTGGATAGGCGGGGGTGCGTTTTGAGAGCCGCCACGAGTAACAAAACTTATATATTGTATATTCTTTAAGCTATGGCAATACTGTACTACATATCTGAATATATAGTTTAAGCTAATAGTTATAAGGCTCCTATCAAATAACATTACCGTAGCTTTATATTTTTGATTTAAAGCTATCGCTATATTTTGACACTGGCAGATGTTTAAAACAAGGCAGAAATAATCGTATTTATACTGTAAGGATTCAAAGAAAAATCTCTGTAATTTAATAATAAAAACAACATGTTATAAAGAAATATTTATAAAAGAAAAATAGAAAAAATACATTTTAGTACAGTTTGTTTATAGGTATTCTGATTGTATGCTTGTACAAAGTGTACCTTAATTATTTTTTTTAGGGCAAATTAAATATTGCACTTTGTACAAGATGTCCATTATAAAAATGAACGGGAACTAAAAAAACTGTGATATTTTAATTTTAAATCGAACTCCCAATATAATGTTGTATACTTCAATTTTACATAAAATTCCAAACGTATTATTAGCTATTTATATTGGTATGTCAAAAGTTAATACCTTCGGTGTTATAAACAATTTAAACTTGACATTTTTTGATTTTAACGATAACAATAACGATTTATATCTGAAGTATTTAAAAGTTATCTAATGGCACAAATGACAGGTGGTACCTGCATGGCACCACTTATAGTTGGCACCATAGATAGCTTTTAAAAAGTTAAACTAAATATTTAAAATTTATTTTTCTTTCTCTTAGACCGCTTTTTACCAAGTAATTTAGTAAAGTTAAAAAATATGTAACAGTACATAGGATGTTTCATTTAAAATAAAAATGTTTATAGCAACAGTAACCATGGCAAAATCATAAAAATACCAAAAAAAAAACTACATTTTACTTAACAACTTTTGAAAATACCTTTTTTTTTGTAGTTTTTCCCAAAGTATAATGGTTTATTTTATAGGAACCCACTTTATATAAATACACAATATGCATGTGCATTATTTATGCACATTTAAGTTCCCTGGTCGGTAAAAAAAAATTATTGTAATTAAAAAAAAGTTAAAGGATGCCATCATCTAAAACGCATATTTTTGGCAAAACCTATTTAATAATAGATATAATCATCTCAAATCCATTTTTCCGAAATTAGCTTTCCAGTGATGGCTGCCATCACATTATCTGCAACACGTAGCCCAAAAACGACCAACTGCCCACTTTTGCGTTTTTTTGATACCTGCTTGCCAATGCCTTGTCATTAAAGACTGCTGGCAATTCCATTAAATTTAATGTACAATCCGGCCAAAAATGTTATTTGGGTAATACAAGAAAATACTAAATTGTTTAAAAATCTGAAATTGTTTATAAATATATATATATATATATATATATATATATATATATATATATATATATATATATATATATATATATATATATATATATATATATATATATATATATATATATATATATATATATATATATATATATATATATATATATATATATATATATATATATATATATATATATATATATATATATATATATATATATATATATATATATATATATATATATATATATATATATATATATATATATATATATATATATATATATATATATATATATATATATATATATATATATATATATATATAATATATATATATATATATATATACAGCATTGGAAAATAATTCTCGCATAATAGGGAAATTAATGTTAATTTTTAGGTATCTGTGAATCAATCTACCAGTGTACGTTTCAATAGAACGTCGCGATGAATTGTAATTAATTTAACTGTTCGACTGAAGACGTCACCGCTTTGCGCTTTAGTTTGGCTAATTGGATTTGCCCGTGGCTCGCACAGCTCTCGTACTACCGCTTGCGGGCAGTATTTAGGCGCGCATTAGGCCATAAGCTGAAAAATTTTAAATTTTTTAAAATGCTTAAAAAGGAGGAAAAGATTCAAATTTTAAAGTGGTATTTTGGGGGTCACTCTAATCACGAAATAATAAATTTATTTATTTGTGCTTATGAAAATAGACCTGTTCCGGCACAATCGACAATAAGCCGCATTATTACAAAATATGAAATATGTGGTTGTATACAAAATTGTCGAAAATGTAAAAACGAGATGATGATGGAAAGACAAAATGCAAATGAAAATTTTTTAAAAAAACATTAAACACCTTTTCATTGCATCGTAAGCATAATCCATCCACCGTTAGGTATTGGTCTCGGAGAAATAAACATCTGAGCATTCCTGTGCGAACACAATACCCACAAAAAGTCAATGTTTGGACGGGTATTTTAGGGGACTACGTCGTGGGTCCATTTTTCATCAATGGAAATTTAACAGGGGATAAATATTTGGATCTATTACGAAATCAAATTATTCCGACAGTTCGATTACTTCCTGTTAACTTCGAGGAGATTTGGTTTCAGCAGGACGGCTGCCCTGCTCACAATAAACGTGAGGTTCAAAATTATTTGGAAACCACATTTAATAACAGAATTATTTCTTCACGTGGTACGATCAAGTGGCCCCCCAGATCGCCAGATTTATCCCCAAATGATTTTTTTCTTTGGGGATATTTAAAACAAAATGTATCGCCACAGTTTTGAAAGAGCTAGAAACCTTGTTGAAATAAGGGAAAAAATAATTCAACTTTCTGGTCAAATTACACCTGAACAGCTCAGGAATATGAGACAAAATCTCTACAACAGGTTTGGGTATTGTTTAGCAGAAAGTGGTGGATTATTCGAACCCTTATTAAAATAAATTTTAGTTCTTTAAAGTTATTTTTATTTTCTGTTGTAAAATTATAGTTAAGTTTATTTTTAGAATTTCCTTTTTATTTATTTTTTAGAATTTACTATTTTTTCAAGTCAATGTGGCAAAAAGACAAGCAAAAATCT